>CABFOW010002146.1:0-80741 GCA_902141385.1 Timema californicum
TGTTTATATTTCTTTTTCACTTGTATTTATTTCAAAGAGTAACTAACTTTAACTTTAAACGTTTAATCTTAGTATATGTGTCCAAGATTAAGGGAATTAAAACTTAGGACGTTGACTAAAGTTGAAATATCTAATGGTAATGTTTATGTTTCTTTTGCGCTTGTGTTTATTTTGAAGAGTAAAGAACTTTAACTTTAAACTTTTACACTTACAATATGTGTTAAAAATCAATGGACTTAAAACTTGGGAATTTTACTAAAATAAACAGTGTGTGTTTAATTATTATTTATTGGTATTTAATAAACTACTTAGTACGATGAATTTTGTTCTTACTACCTTTTTACGTTCATCCTTAGGCATCACATGGTAATCATAGTCTGTAAGATGATCTTTTCTGAGGCATAATTACGTTTTGGTTAAATGGTATTTGTTGTTGGGGTTGGCCGTGGGGACGAGCCCGCAATAGTTCTTTATTGCGTGGGTATTGCTATATTGCTAATGTTTATCTCAGTTTTTCTGCAATTTTTAACTTACCTAGCAGACTCTTTCAATTTGCGTATTGTTATTATTAATTTCTTTTGTATTCGAACCATCAAAGTTAGGCGTTAAGGTAAAAATATGGTTCACTTTAAATTTTGGAATAAGTGCTAATGACGTTTCTCTTAGTCCTTTACCAAATAGGTTGGTAGTATCGTGTAAATTACCAACTTCTCCAAGATTAATTTGGTTTTCAAACACAAAATCGGTAAATTTTTTATCTAGTTTCTGTACCGCCTTAGTAACGATCCCATCTATCTGTTCTTTAATTAAAATTTTATTCGTATCTTGCTGAGAACCAAGTACTGATTTTACCTAATTTATTTCTTTTTCAAGGTTGTGTTGGACTACCTCAACATTAGTTTTTGTGTGTTCTACCTGAAGGTCCAGATTCCCAACTTTAATTTCTACTTCCTTTAACCCTATAATTGATTCTTGTTCTACTGTTTATATTTTATTAGCCGTAATCTGTTCCATTAATTTGAATTGTCCCTTCCTTAGATTTTCTTGTTTTTCCGCCAAAGCCTTTTTTACTTTTTCTCCTTCTAATACTTTTTTTGTCAACCTCATTTAACTGTACTGCTAAGTTTTGATGAACCGTCTCTAATGGGTCAATTTTTTGCTCTAAATAACCAAATCTCTGCTCACAAACCTCGTTACTTAACTCTATTTTAGCACTTAGTTCTTTATTGATTTGTTCAAGTTTAATTTGATTTGCATCTATGTTCTGATTAATTTCTTGTCTATTTGTATCTATTTTATGATTAATTTCTTGGCTAATTGCATCTAATTTCTGATTATTTGATTGGCTATTTGCATATATTACTTGATGAATTTCTTGTCCATTTGTATCTATTTTCTGATTAGTTTCCTGGCTACTTGTATCTATTTTCTGATTAATTTCTTGTAACATTTTCATAAGTTGATTTAAATCTCCTACGGGTTGCACCATTGTTTGTTGCTTATTCTTTTCTCGCCTTTCCTCAGCCACTATAACATTTCTTTGTGTATCTTTTTCTGGCCTATCTTCTCTCTCTCCCTCTGCAATTGACTCTTCATTGTCCTGCTCGCTTTCTCTTATTTCCTCATCTGATTGTTCTAGAACTAACTGATGTCTAGGTCTATTTTCATATTCTATCTCATCAGAGCAGCTACTAGCGTCACTATTATAATTTAGGTTTGAATCTGCCATTTTCCCTCACAAATTTACTAAAAATTAGTGATTATAAAATATTAAAACAAAGTTTTTTAAATCTTATTAATTAAATTAAAAATAATATAAGGATTATCTGACTAATTTGATGTCTTCGGTCAGCTTGTTCCGCCTCAGTACGGTGTTCTTCGTCGGTGTGCCTTGTAGTTTGCCGTGCGTGGAACGTTTGTTTCACCTCGGTTCTCGGATGGATGTACGGTGTTGGTGTGCCTTGTAGTTTGCCGTGCGTGGAACGTTTGTTTCACCTCGGTTCTCGGATGGATGTACGGTGTTGGTGTGCTTTGTAGCGTGCCGTGCGTGGAACGTCTGTTTAACCTCGGTTCTCAGATGGATGTTTGTCGTTGGTGTCCCTTGTAGTGTGCCGTGTGTCTTTCAGTCAGTGGAGTCTCTTTTTCTTGTCTAGGGGATTCGAAGATTCGCGTCGCAATTGGGCGTCAATTAAAACACTAAGGATTTTTTCCAGATATAATATTGCTGTGATGATATTTCGGTTGCCTATAGCTCCGTGGTCGAGCGCCTATCATCACCATACGTAATAGATACCTTTTAACTAGCTTTTAATTGCTCCGTGGTCGAGCACTAATTAAATCGGTATATTTATTAAATGAAAGAAAGAGAACTATTGATGGCTGTTGTTTCACACGGTTTATTCAAATGACATCTGTTAATTACTGATACATACTCCAATGAAATTCTTGCTTCAATGCACACTTGTGCTAGACTGCTACTTTGTATATTTGTGGATTTTTTTTTGTGCGAGCGAGTGCTAGTATCGTATGTTTTTGCTTGTTTGTTGTGTCCTTAACCATATGCACAGGCGGCTTATATATGACATACCCCTTGCCTCTTGATTCCCTTGCCACTAGTGTATAAACTAACTAATAGAAAGAGTCCTGGCGACAGGTGTTTTGAAGGCTAGCTTCTTATTGGTTTACTAAATACTGCGGAGTTGTACTTTTGACAAAAAACATTATATTAAAAAAATATTTTAATGGTATAATCCTTTCACAATATTTCGGGAAAGTGCGTGTTTCTTCAATGATGAATCATAAAAGGATTCTCTACATATGTTACTTTAAAGAAAAATTACCTTCATCCATGACTTTTTACATATTTTAGAGTGATCTAAATCAATATCATTACAATGGTTAAATGGCATATAAACACAAAAATACCCTATTACAGCTGAAGCACTAGAGCCATATAACTCTGTTAGAATGTATCCCCTGAAGCTGAAGTATTTAACCTAATAACTTTAAAGATAACTACCAAACCTTGGGGTAAGAAAATTGTCATGGCATTAAGCATCATAAAGTTCCTTGCAGCAAGGTGTCGGACTGGTTCTGATTGACAAAGAATATTAATGGCCATCAGATACTTTCTTCCTGTAAAACAGCTTTACGTTGTGGTAGGCCTGTAAACATTCGTTGGGGCTTTAAAAAGACACATAATCACAAAAATGGGCGAGGAACAAAGATGAGATACAAATTATTCTCTAGACTTTAGTTTTTTTTTATGTTTTCCTTGTTTTTAGAATTATTCTCTGAACTGTCTTTCAGGGGAAATCTCTTCTATAAGCTATCCCATGACACCCCTTTATACCAACGAATACCCCAGAAATAAGCAGTTATAATCAACAAAGAAAGATTGAGGACTATTAATTAGGCCTATTCTGATTTGAATCTTGAATGTTTATTTACACATGGGCTAACATAAGGTTTTAAAATTGTTTATAAAATGCACGATGCATGAGCTGTTTTTATTAGAGTTAAGATGGAGCATTTCATTAAATTTAGTATAATGTATTGTCAAGAAAATTCTATTTTTCTAGTTTAAGCTAAGCATATTATTCTTGCAACTTTATAACAAAACAAAAGAAAAAAATGTGCCATACATATGTATTCAACAAATATGGGAAGAAAGAATACAAAGAAAATGCCTACGCCACATAAATTATTAGTGTTAACTTTACAAGATGATTATTAAAAATTAATACAAATTTTCTAATTATTACTATAAGTTATAGTTTTATTTATTATATTACTAGAGGCATTAAAAAAATCTGGTACAATGCAACATTCAACTTGGCGTTTATACATACAAATAAACTGAAGAAATGAATTGAAGATAAATAAAAGGACTATACAATAGAACCTTTTTAAGTCGAAGTTCAAGGAATGTCTTAAATACAGTAGAACCTCCTTATATCGAACTTCCCGTATATCGAAATTATCTATGTATTGAAGTTTTGGTGAATCCCCGTGACACTAGATATAAAAACCGTTTCTATATGACGAATTTTTTTCAAGACAACTCAAGATTCTGCCCCGTAATGACAATGGTACAAAAAAATAAAATGGAGTTGTCGCAAGAGGAATAAGGAAATGTTTGGTCAAAGTCATTGCGAATCCGACGGGTCACCTAGTGGGGTGATATTGTATCTACACTCCTCTCACCCTTTTCCTCAAGTAGACTCCCTCCATAAATCAAGTTCAGCCCCCTAAGCCATCTAAAAAATAAATTTTGGCCGAGTTTAATAAAATGCGTCGTGGTCTTCAATTCACCGAAATGTTCCTGACCCTGTATTTCAAACACTTAATAAAATACTGAGCAGCAAGACAGAAAATGTTTCACACAAATGTAAATCCATTTGAATACTACTCGAAATGTTTTTTGAAAGTATGGTCAGCAATTTTATTTCTTGTTTGTTTTTAATTATCTTTATGAATATAACTTGAACATAATGTGATTCAAATTCACTTATAATGAGTGCGATGATTAGGAAATATTTCTAAATACAATAAACTACTCAATATCACGTATAAGAAATATCATTTCTATCCATCGAAGTTCTTAAATGTAGATTTTTTTTTATGGAACCATCGAATTCGATATATGGAGGTCCGACTGTATTCAAAGTATCGAAAATTGAAATAAATTATTTTCGTGAGTATCTAGGTAGCTGGTACACAATAAATCAATTACCTCAAAATGTGCTACATATAAATACACTTTTTATATGTGCTATTTTATAAAACACACATACACAATATATACATATATGAAAAAATAAATAACTAAACAGGTATTATAAAAACTTGGAAAATGTAACATAAGAAAATTGCAGACTTAAATCAGTTTTTGCACTTAAATAACATTACGTTGAAAACAATGATCTTAGTTTGTTGTAGTTTGCTTATCTTGACACATTAAACCAACTCTTGGGGGCGGTGGGATTGCACAGGGGGGCACTAAGAAGCAAAAGGGTGGTAGATGGGCACTCAACTGGTATTTTCCGAGTGTGTTGTTTATTTATATTTAAGGTGATCTGGTGGTCTAGGGGTAAGGTGTCAGACTTCTGTGCTGGCGGCCGGGGTTCAATCCTCGGTCCCGGCATAGATTTATCTGATTACCAAGCCCCCTTCCTTCACCTCTGACAAGACATCTTGTTAATGTGGGGAATGCCAGGCCTCCACCGTGGTTCGGATTCCACGTTAAACTGTAGGTCCTCCATTTCATCTCACAATCACCCTACCATTACACATTAGCGTACGTGCGTATAAACCGAACGGGTAGTAAGACGCGGTNTCCACGTTAAACTGTAGGTCCTCCATTTCATCTCACAATCACCCTACCATTACACATTAGCGTACGTGCGTATAAACCGAACGGGTAGTAAGACGCGGTGCTAATAATAATAATAATAATAATAATAATAATAATAATAATAATAATAATTTATATTTGACCAGCAAAATACCTTCCTTGCTTCAAGTTTCTTCCTCCCTTTCCAAGGTCATGTTCCTCTTAAGCTCTCCACTCTCTAGGCCACGTCATGCGTTCTCACCCTTTCCCCGAGACTACGTCACACGTTCTCCCTCCCTTCTTGAGGCCACTTCCCCAGAGCTATTCAGACCATTATATCTCATTTTGAGAAAGTGTCGTGCTGTGTTCTTGTTTCTTTGTTGTTTCCTCAAGATTTCACTGGTAAGTCCTGAACAAAATAGTATTGAGCGTGATACTTATTTTCCTGTGTTTTCAATTATTCAACACGTGGATTGTGAATCGAGATTAGAAGCTACAAACGTGTTATTTTTGTTGCAGCCTACTCAATATTAAAAGTTTAAATGAACTTTATATGGGGATATAAAAGAATTAAAATTAAATTCACTACCAATGCCTAATTTAGAGCTCAAATTTTTTATTTAATATTCACTTACAAAATGTATACATAAATAATTGTGTAGAAAAATCATTTTTAAAAGGTATATAAAAAATGAAAATAAATGTAACTCTGGATTAATTCTTTTTCACGTTAGTAATTATTCATACATATATTATTGAAACAAAATTTAATGTTATAGCTGTAAATTTCTGAAGGAAGCAACAGAAAAACACTTTTTTTTAAATAGGCTCAAAATCTTCTCTCTTTCTTTTTATTTTTAGATTATAAATGGCAGAAGCAGAAATATCAAAAAAGAAATGTTGACAATATAGTTTGGAATATCTTAAGTATGGATTTATACCTGCATCAACAAACCAGCAGCTGCCAATGTGCCTGTTATGGGAAAAGGTATTTTTTGACGAGGCCATGAAGCCTTCCAGACTCATTGAACATTTAAGAAAGCACATCCTGACATGGCAGATAAGAACTTAACCTTTTTTTAAATCACTTCGTTAAAAGTTTCAAAAGTGGCCAACATTGTTAAACATGATTCTCAATGGTTCACAACAACAAAATGATGGTTTGCGTGCATCATACAACATTTCATTGTTGATTGCTAAGTCTGGAAAGCCCCATGAAGAACTTATCCTTCCAGCGGTTAGTGAAGCTATGCATACTATTTTGCACAAGTCCTCACATGATATAATTAAGATGATTCCTCTCAGCAACAATTCAGTGCAAAGACGCATAGATGAAATGGCTGAGAATGTGGAAGATCTACTGTGCAACACACTAAGGACAATAGAAGTTGCATTACAGCTGGACGAGTCAACTTTGCCAGGCAATGAATCTTTACTTCTCACTTATGTGCGTTTGATAAAATACGAGAGATTGACTCAAGAGTTGTTATTTGCAAGGCAACTAAAAATCGATACTAAATGAGAGTAAATATTTCATGTTGTTGAGGAGTTTTTCAAAGAAAAGGAAATTCCACTTACTAACATACTTGCTTGTGCAACTCATGGAGCACCATCAATGACTGGTCGCTACCGTGGGTGTGTCGCTTACTTGAAAAAATCAGTGCCAAATATCTTTACCATTCACTGTGTCATTCATCGCCAACATCTGGTTGCAAAAAATCTCAGTGGTCGCCTACACAATTCATTACACACTGTTATTACTGCAGTGAATAAGATTAAAGCGCATGCTCTTAATGATCGACTATTACGGGAGCTCTGTGCTCTTATTAAAGCTAAATCTGTCGTATCTACATTTATTGCAAAATTAACTATACTAAAGCGCAATATAGGCCGTCGTGAGTTATACCAATTTACGAGCTTATCTGAGATAGAAAAGAAAGTCGGGATACATAATGACGATCTGCAAGTTTTTTGTGACCATTTGAATATGCTGCATGAAGATATGAGTGATCGATTCAAAGATCTTGTTATGATGAAAATCCCAGACTGGGTATTAAGTACATTTTCAGATATTGTAAAAAGTTGGAGCATTGAAGGAAGATCTAATTGAGCTACAAAATGACAATGAGCTGAAAACAAAGTTTAAGAAATCGTACCAGGAGTTTTGTTTACAGAAGAAAATTCCTTATCGCTATCCTGCATTATGGAGAGTGGTAAAGAGGCTTCTGATTGCATTTCCAACATCGTATTTGGTGGAAAGTGGTTTTAGTGTGGTTAGCCTACTTCTATCCAAACAAAGAAACAGACTCCAGAGGACTAAGCATGGTGATTTAAGAATAATGTTAAGTGACATTAAGCCAGACATTGGGAAACTAGTTTAATTTCATCAAGCTCATCCATCACATTAAGAATTTACAAAATAGTGATGTACTCTACCTAGTTACTAAATGTGATATCTAATAATATGTAGTATTTAATAAATTTGAAAAGATTATCACTGTATCGAGCTCGTGAATCATCTTTATTTAAATAAACTTAAACAATATATTTTAATTTTGAATAAATATTCAATTAATAATTGTTTCACCCTTGAATTTTATTTCTATTTTATTCATTGTGGGTCGTTGAAAACCACTATTATGAATATTGATTTTTTAGAGTAAATGATAGGGGGCACTGGGCATGAGTCTTTGGAACCAAGGGGGCGGTGACTCAAAAAAGTTTGGGAACCACTGCTCTAGAGTTATTTGAAATTATTGGTATATTGGGTGATTTAATAAAGATCTTTAATTTAGGTTTGAAATGAGTACAAACTAGAAATAGTTAACAATTGGCATCGATTTATATAAATATTTCCTTTTGAAATTCGAATCAAATGTTATTTTTTTATTATTGATTTATACAATAGCTTCATGGGGAATCATGGTGGGTTCGAATTAGCCAGATCCTACTCTATATACAATACATAGCTATATTATGTAAACTAATGGTGTGAATACATTCCCAGCCTTTATTTTGTCCCTAATATAGTTTGTTCCCCACGTTGTCAGTAGATGGCAATACACAATATTCATGTTGGTCCTCTAACAAACAACGCATCAGATCCATGTACTAGGCACTGTTTTACGTTTCTACGATCTCCATTAATTACTATTGTGTGTATCCAAAAGGTATTTCATTATTAAAATGAATGCGTTGAAGACACTAAATGGAAAAATATTGGCTGCTTGACGTTTTGAGTACAACAGAGAGACATAATAAACAAAGAGAAAGGAAAAAAAAAGACACACGTTTCATCTATTATATATGTATGTTATTTTTTTTAAACCGTCACAACACGAGCCTGTTTTCAGTGCATGTAAAATAAGCCTGTAATTGAGATTCATGGTGTATTGTACATTTCCCGGTTATTAAGTGTTATAAATAGTTCCCTAAGCGCTGACTAGGCCAGTCAAGGTTAGCTTTGGCATTGGGTCCACCACAAAGCTTACCCATGTAGGAGGTGCGTCAGCTTTCATGCCATCACTAGCACGTATTGCCCCTGAATCCCCCTCTCCTCACTTCTACAACCCCCACCTTCTTAATTTATTTTGAGGCAATCTCTGTGTTCGATAACTTCTCGTTCATCCGTCGGTTGCCATAAGAACTGTTCCCCTGGTATTATCTCGATCTCGCAAACTTACCTTCATCTCTCTCGTTTTTTTTATCTTCCGTTAATATGAAATGGCCCTTTAATTCAAATTTAAAAAAAGAATTGAGGGTTGGAAGAATTTAAAAACAACTTTGGCAAGTCTTACGTTATTTTATTCAAACATCTGAGAGGAAAAACACATTTAATACGTATATTTTTATTGAAAATGTCCCGCTTCGGTAGTTGAAATGTCTAGAGCGTCACTCTAACAATATATTATACTGTCGATGACGGGGAGAATGGGGTTCGAATACTGGTCGGGTGTACTGAAGATGATTTGTCCTAAATGGTTGTTTACTCGGCATCCACTAAAATGCGGGTACACTTCCTCTAGAATTTAACCTTTCTCATCCCTAAGATTTTAGCGTAATTTGTAAATATGCGTGTAACCCAAACGAATAGTAAGAAGTGATGCTAAATATATATATATATATATATATATATATATATGTATACATAATACATATATTAACTACTTGATATTAAACGTACAACAGGTAATAAATAAATAATATAAAGTTTGTGCACTGTTATATAATACCTATTATTTAAAAGGGTCCGACACCTTAGCTCAGTCAGTTGCACGTTTGTCTACTGAGCTAAAGGTCCCGGGTTCAATTCCTGGAATGGTCGAAAAATGTAACATTGTTAAAATATGGGTTTTCCTCTTTCACATTGATGAATTAATGGCCTTGGTGCTGGGTGTTGTGTCTGTTCTAGATTTAAGCTAGTCTATAAGTCGTGTGCTGATATAATCAGTCAGTTCAGAAAGTGCACTTCAAATACTTCAAATAAATGATAAAACGAAAATTATTTTAAAATTTAAAGGCTACTTACATCTTTTCCTACCAACATTATCTTCCGATTCCCCAAGGTCACACAGGATACCCAACCTTTTGTCTGTAATCAGGGGTCAAATAAAAATGGAGAGTAGAGAAGCAACCATGTTTTAAAACATATTTTTTGTCCTGCACCCTTCACTTAGAAAGGAACTTCAAGGATTTCTTTTCAATTTCATCTACTGACTTTCTTTTCATTCCTCCCCCCATCCCCTTTTGTGCTAGGAAGTATAAGATCCTTAAACACAATAATGAGTAACGGGTGGGTTCGAAATGAAGTTTTATATTATAAAATAATTATCGTTAAATGATGGTATCTGAACATTTTTGTGATTCAAGAAAAGTGGGATGTATTTAAAACAAGAGGGACTATCGTATTTCTTAGTAAATTTAACTTACATTCCATTTTTTAAACAAAATATTCAAACATAATATTTTAATACAGTTTTTCATGCATATTTGTAAAAAGGCTTTTCATGCATTTTTGTAAAAAGCCTTTTCATATTATAGTCTACTATTAAATATATTTGGCTGTCGTATTATAGCTGCACAAAAAACGGCTATTTGGGGTGTGTGTATATAATACATATATACAAATGACTATCACAATGGTCATCATTAAAGTACCGCGGAACAATAAGAGAATGAACAGAAATTAATCAGGAAGCAAATTCATGGATTTCAAAGATTACAGTGACCTTTAAAAAATGGTCCATAGCAATTTATAAGGATTTCATACAAAACTGTTTATTGCAAGACATAGGTTTTTACAAGATAAGGAGCTAAATAATGTGTAAACCGAATCAAGCAGGGCTTACAAGGAACAAAATATAAATTTCTCAAAGAAATATTTTGAAAAAGGATTGCAAAATGGTCAGTCTGTGATGTTATCCTGGTTAATTTACTCAAAGAGCAAAGGCTGTGTATACGGTTTCGTTTGCAAACTCTTTTCTAAATGGCAACACCACTTACTGCGGGTGGGTTTTCTGACTGGATAAATGTACACATAACTCTGGAGAATATTGAAGACGGCGTGGATCATAAGAAGGCGATGTTGTGTTGGCTAACAAGAAAGTCAAATAAAAATACCGTGGATCAGCACCTTGAAGTGCAGATGAGAAAAACTATACAGTACTATTTTGAATTACCGAAAGTTGTATCTGTTATAAAGTTTTTAAGGGAAGGAGGTTTATCATATATAGGTTATAAGGATAAGTGGGGCTCACCCAATAACGGAAACTTTATGGAGGACATTGAAATTATTGCAGAATTTGACCCATTTTTACATGAATATCTCGATAGATGTAATAATGGAAAAGTAAATGCTACTTATCTATCCAAAACCATGTATCAAGAATTGATAGAAATCATGGGAAAATATGTACAAGATGAAATTGTTAGGGCCAATAGCCCGCAAACCGGGAAGGATGGCGAAAGCTCCCACCAGCACGATGGGCGGAAATCTAACGGTGACAACGGAAACCCTGACCAGGGGGAGCCTAGCCATCCTTCGCCAGTGAAGACCGCTGTAAGCGGCACCGACGCAAGCGCTAATGCTAAGGTCTCAAAAACCCGCGTCAACTCCGACACCTCCCACCAAGGGGTGCCGGTAGGTAAGAAAAGCCCGACTGAATTTTCTTCAGACTCGGAAGACCGGTTCACACGCTTCGCACGTGTTGACAGCTCGTGCGAGTCCGTGGACGTGGAGGGACTGTCTCCAGGACCAGACCTACCATTGATGCTTGACGAGTCGAGTCAGGGGTCTAATGATTATCACTATTAACAGCCCGTTTATTTATCAACATTGTAACTCTTTAAAGTAGGATTTTCTAGATGTAGGTATTGTTTAACTATTGTTCTTTTATATGATTTTTAGGTTAAAGTCTAGTAGCCGTAAGGCTGGAGTAGTGTTATGTATTGTCGTTTAACATCAAATCTATAGTTCCATCCAATTTAAATCATTGTTGTGTTGAGGCAGACGCATCTTCATGTTAAAATGTGTGTTTGTTTTACTTTAACGAGTTACACCCTTTTTTAAATTAAGACACACAGCCATACTTGTGGTTGCAGTCAAACCAAGGTGTTTCCCACCTAACGCTCCCGATAGGGACAACAATGTCCAAAGTAACTGATATGATTCCCATCGATAAACAATGGAATGTGTTATATATGATCACGTCAAACCATTTGTAATACTTTCATCCTTTTTAAATTTAAATAAACTGGTTTGTGAAGCTTGTATATCTCTCTTATTTTTTCATGCAACCCGTCCTCCTTTGTATATATTTGTTACTGTATTAGTCACTTCTTCTATCTGATAGGAGAAGCGGCGATACACAATGAATTGACCTTGAAACACATATCTTCCTGAATCTGAGCATAGTAAGGCTAGAGGTTGGTGCGTGTGTGCAAGGGGTTGCTGACAAGTGTTTGAAGGTTCAAGATGAGATCAAATATAGTCTTGTCAAAAATATTATGAAACCTATTAACAAGAGAAAAAGAATAATAAATAATTTGTCTTTATAATATTTTTTCGCTTGATTCAATCTTAAACCTTTTGCAGGCTTTAATGGGGCCCCTTCAGAGGCGGGGGTCTGGTGCACTGCAACTCATGCACCCTCCTTGAAGCCGGCCCTGACCTAAAGTTATTCTGATGCTTCCAAATGCATTGTTACAAGGAAGTTTTCAGATGGAACAAGTGATATTACTTCTTTGAAAGAAGTTGACAAATTTAGTGTAGAAGTTCGGTATCAACTCCGTGACTGCCTGGTAATCCATTTACGCAAAAAGATTGACCCATATGAGCAGATTACAAAAAGGTTCAAGTTCCTCTTAGATATGGGGAACAATTTTGAAATTGATGTATTAAATTTATGATATATTACGAAGACGATATTGCTCAAATTAATAAACGAGTGTTATCAGTTCAAAGAATATTTGCACCTTAGGAAATCCTAAAACACAGAAGAAAACACGGCATATAAAATGCAAAGCGCAGAAGTTCTTCATCTTATTTGCGAGAAACACCTATTTGAAGTGTTCCCAATATTACTATTGCGCTTAAAACTTGACAATGCCCATCCCGAGCTGTGAAGCATAGGAATTTTTCATATCTATCCTTTACAGAAAACAAATGTAGGTCTACCGTGACTGAAGAACGCTTAAATTCTTTATGCATATTGCCTCTAGAAAATGACATTGCAAGGAAGCTCTCATATGAAAAATCTGTACGTGAGTATGTAGCTAGAAACACATAAATAATAGTATTTAGTAAAATATGCTTAATTTAGTATGTATTCTCATTGGTGTCTAAACTAAAATATTCTATTGATTATGGTCTTGTCTATGTTATAGTTCATAATTCTATTATTCATAGTGCATGTATATAACATTTCCTTAATTTTCATCTCCCACCCATATAGATTAAAAACTTAAAGGCATAGGAAATTTGTAGTCACTCAAGGGACTTTGAGATGTGAGATGATCCAGTTCAGCAATTTTAGTCAAAATATGAAATGTAGCGATGAAATATTTTTAAAAATTGTGGTGAGTTGTCGTACGTAAAATCACTCCAATGAATAATATAATAGTGGTTACCCAGACCTCATTGCTGGTTGTGGAGGGCTCCCATATCTGTTCAAGCCTAAGGGGCTCAAAAATATAGGTCCACCTCTTGATGTATATATATATATATATATTTATCACTGGGGTGCACCCATAAGTTATATATATATCCTATTTTATATATATTTATAACTTAGGGATGAGCCCGAGCGGATGAGCCTCATTTTCACATTAAATATAATATAAACAATTAGATTGATATTGATAGAACGACTACTCAATACAGTAAACATAGTGTTACACCCACACTGCCTTTTACTTACGACCACAGATAATATAAAAGGGAGTGAGGGTAATCTAAGGAACATAAAAAAGGTAAAACATTTGCAAGATTTAAAAAATAGCAATATGACTGGTTTATTCAAAGAAATAACAACAAAGCAGAATACTTTACATGGTCTCAAAAATCAAACTGAGGTATGTTGAAAATCAAAATTAAATAATAACTTCATATATTATTTCATGCAGATAAATTGAGGGGATGTTACAAAACACGTAACCTATCCTTCAACCAAATGGGTCAGTCTTGAAGAGACATTACAAACCATAATGTTGATTATAATACAAACAATTATTGCAAATAATATCCATCAGAAAATCATATAATGACAAAATAAGAACCTTGTGGGCATCTTTAAAATGTTACCAAAGTGTCTGATTCACTCCAGGGAATACAAACTTCAAAACGTTTATATAAATATAAAATATCTCTTAGATATTTTAAATGACACGAGAGTTTGGCTAACAGACTTTAGTCAAACTCCCGCGGGACTATCGAATCTCGACACAAAAATTGGAAACGTCAACAAGAACTCTACTTGTTAATCATAAAAATAATATAATCCTTGAAGCAAAGCATAGAAAAAGATTTGGAAAATATATTTAAGTCAATTCGCCTCATAATATATTAATTTTATCGATCAGAGAAAGTTACGTTGCTTTAATCAATACTTCAAAATTCAATCTACAAAAGAAACACTACCCTAAAAATGCAAATACAGTTACTGGCAACCACAATTTCAAAACAATTTACATTTAACACGTCCAATACAAAATCAATTTATAATTGTGGTTATCTTAAAAGTCTAAGTTTCGTGACAGACAGACCCTAGAGCCCAAGTGGCGACCGAAGATAAATAGAGTTTCATTTCAAAATATATGTTCAAGTAAAAAAAAGTTGAGAATAGAAAAATTACGACGCTTAATCTGGCTAACATTAAAAGTTAGATTAAATTAGAGTACAAAATATAAACCGCCATAGATTATATCCGTAGAATAAAATGCATGAATGTTTATCCTGACATTGTCCAAGTCCAAGACAGCACTCCTTCTTGAAGCGTTGAAATCGAATAGTCATTTTAGTTTACACAAACATCACTCTTTATAGGGTTTCGTTGCTAGGGACGCAAGGTGTGAGAACAGAACAGTCGGTCGGTGACGTCAATTCGGTCTTCTAGAAGCTTTCGATCATCACGTAGACCACTTGTTGTCAGAGCTCCATCTGACTTCCAAACGATATTTCTTCAATCTCCTGATGTTGGGGATGTAATTCACGTTTCTCCCATCAGAGGGCAGGTAAGCAGTCTTCCTCTAGTAAAGGCAAATCCTGGCCGGCCCACTTTAGTGTATCGTTGATCAAGTTGGTGTGGACGTCAGCTGTTGGAGCAATATAGCTCGCTCGGTCCACTCCCCCAACTAGGATTACACGTGTGTTGGCCCGTCTTGGTGGTTTCTCTATCCAGACGATACAATCGGTAAGTACATGAACAATTTTATTTTGTATAGAATTTATTTTTATATTCTTGTTTTATATTATTCAGAGTTGTTAATGATATAGAACGAAACTACGAGAATTACAATAAAGAAGAGTACTATTGTAGGGTTAGTCTCTATACTATTTGGAGTGGGTAGTATGGATCAAATAGAGAGTTATGCGTTAAGGTTTACATGGGGGCCATTCCTTTTGTAACTCAATGTTACAAATGCATGCGGAAAGAATGTCAACTACTTGAAGAATAAAGGGTGAGACCAACGATACACCGCATCAGTCATTAGCTTGACGTTCTGGCGTGTACACTCCGGTCAGCTTACCGTGGTGGAGGGGGGGGGGGGTAGTGCGTAAGTTCGATAGTTTAGGACTTTCAGTAGTTTTGTGTAGAATGTTTTTAATTAATTTTTTTCTCTGTTGACAAACATTGTGAAGACATAATTAACTTTAAATACAAGGTACGTAAAGTGTTTATAAAATGACTTCAAGCAAGCTTTCTAAGCAAACTATTCACAGTGAAGGACGCGAAATTATTGCAAATGTAATTGATTTTTTTTAGTGTGAAAAACTATCGGGACATTATAAGCTACAGGGAAATCAGAGCGTACTATTTGTAAAATTCGAAAGAAGTCTGGCAAGAGGGACACAAACAAAACTTTCAACTCCAGGAAAAAAAAGCACAAACCTAATAGCAGAAAAAGGTTATTGATGATTTTGACCTGTGTGTCATTCGATGACTTATACAGAGGCTCTATATTATTAAAAAGGAAGTACCAGTTTTAAATAAATTATTAGCAGTACCCCAAATTGCATTTAAGTTTAAAAAGTGTAAAAAATTAAAGACTAATTTTAATGGAGAAGAATTAAATAGTTGCACGGAGGGCTAGATATTTAAGAAGAATAAGAGAAAATGATAAATTAGGGGACCAAAAACGTCTTGTGGTAAATCTTGATTAAACCTGGATTCATCCCTCGTAAAATGTAAGTAAATGTTAGCCAGACCCAGAAACAACATGATCATTGAAAAATAATGGTGCAGGACAGAGGTGGATTATCGTCCATGCCGGTTCAGAGCAGGTATTTGTATCAAATACATTTCTTATTTTCAAATCAAAAACAAAAAGGCTGACTACCACAATGAGATGAATTTCGAAAATTTTTCCTAAGTGGGCGAAAGAAAAACTTATCCTTAACTTTTCTCAAACTAACCTAATTGTAATGGACAATGCACCCACCGTATCATACTGTTCAAATAAATAAGTCACTAAGAATGGGATCACGAAAGGCTTAAATCATTCTGTGGTTGGACACAAACACTATTGCATATGAGGAACAGGTGACAAAAAGTGAGCTCTTGGAGTAGTCTGCTGCCGACGTAGGTCTCCCAAATTTTACATAAATAATTTATTCGAGCAACATGGGTACAGTGTTTTTAGATTACCTTCATACCTTTGTAATTTTAACGCTATAGAATTGATTTGGAACATGGTGAAATCATGAGTAGCGGCCAAAAATGTTGCTCAAAGCACTTTAGAAATAAAATATTTAACAGAAGAAGCAATCAATAGTATCAATGAGAAGGATTGGCAACAGGCACGTTAAGAAAGAATAAGCCGATAACGGGAAAAATGATGGTCTGATACAAGAAGAAATAGAACAAATTTGTATTTCTTTAGGAATAAAAGTGACAGTGACAAAAGTAGTACGTCAAGTAGCTACAGTAACAACAATGACGGACAAATATCAGGTATCAAGAAGTTAATTTAGTATTTAAGGTAAGTTAGAACTACTTATGTATTCAACTTAGCAGCAGGTCTCATATTAGCCAAGTACCACCACTTAGGTCTCATTTGCCATTTGGTACTGACTGTACTAGAATGCTATGGGTATCTGCTCTCACCCCTTCGTCTTTCATATTCTAGAGCGATTGCAGCGCTTGGTCACGAGATGCAATGTTTTCGGTCCCGAGTAGTAGCTAGCTCACTGTACGGATAGGTGGCGAACTATAATAATTTCGGCAATTAACTTTCGAGGGATATCCGTCCATCAGCCACGCCACACTAATTTTATAAACTCCCTTTCTAATATTATGTCACAATATCATGAAACCCCCTATTTAAATGTTATTTTTATTTATATAGCCTAAATAATCCTTTTATTGAAACGTGTTCTTACTTGTTCGCCAAACTTGACGATCTAAGTCAATCGTTGTTTGTTTATACAAGTATGCGCAGTCGGGTTTATTAAAACAAAACGCTGTCCGATACGCTTAGTTGTAAAGTGACATCCCGCATTATCTGACTCCTCTTTCCCTCTCATCACGTTTGGTCACATCAAGGACAACTTTCCCCCACCCCACCTCCCCTCTTTAAATGCATAGGGGACTACGGAGCTTATGAACAACCTCTAGGTTTTGGTTTTTTTAAAAGTCATCTTTCTAATAGAAAATATCTATAGTTAAAAAAAATTAAAAAATTATTATTTATTTTAATAATATTTTTATTTAAATTATATTTACAGGATGATTATTGCTTGTTTAGTGTTTATCTGCGTACAACCCGAACGGGTAGTAAGACGCGGTGCTAATAGTATTTAATATTTAGTGTTTATCGAGTATCTTATGGTAGGCCCTAATCCTCGATCTAATTTGTGCACATATCTTGCATTTTGTTGTAATCATACAACTATAGATTTCTAAAGGGATTTTATAAAGTTAATTCAAATAACTGGAGCTACCATCCATAACAAGGATATTAATATAAGTTCTACATCAATGGTCTTATAAAGCTAGTACTTATCTTTCACTCTCTAATCTCTAACAATTCCATTCCAACCGAATGGACGGAAGATATGGACAAGGATTCATAGATGAATGAACAGGCGGAAATTGGGTTCAATGTGGTCTTGCAGTTAGCTACAAAAGGAAAACTGGATACGATTTGAGAGGAGTAGGAATTGAATCTGAGATTCAAGATAAATATGACATGCTAAGAAATTGAAATTGTACTTGTGGATCGTTGCAGTGATGGCTGCAAATTATCGCACAGTTAGATTTATTTACCTACTCAAAATAAATAATTTAATTTCGTTACTTATTTCAAAATAAATAATTGATTTCCTTTCCTTTATCAAAACGATTAATTAATTTTTCCCTTATTCAAAACAAATAATTTAATTTATTCCCTTATTCAAACTAAGTTATTAGATTTATGTCCATATATAAAGTAAAATAATTAAATTTCTTTCCCCATTCAAAATAAATAATTTCAATTTTTTCCTTTTTCAAAACAAATAAATATTATTTTTTCCCTTATTCAAACTAAATCATTCGAAATTCGAAATAAATCTTGGGTATGAATCAGTTCACCCAGACCATGGAGGTCGTCATGTGATTCAGGTATGTGCTTTTGACAGGGTTGGTCACACTGCCCTTGTAAGCGTGGGGGTTGGCGGGTTGTGGAAAGGGGTGCGGGGTTCATGGATATTCCGGGTGAACGGCAGTAATGGAGTTTAGTCCCACGAGATTGTGTCCGATCTTCTGTCTCTCCCATCTCGGCGTCCAGTGCAGCGGTGATAAGGGAGTCGGGTCGGATGCCAGACAGGGTTTGGCTGTTTCAACGCTCTGCTCGTCAAGCCCTTTTCACTTTAATTTATTCTTCCACAAAGGAACGCAAATTTGACTCTAGAAAACAGATTGCCATCATATCGGAGGGATTTCGGATTTAAAACGCATGATAGTATTTCCCCTTTCCTCATCATCGGAAAGGAGGTGGGGGGGGGCTAATTTCAAAGATGACCAATGGAGACGTAGTTTTACCATTTCTACATTATATATATGTATATTATATATATAATATATGTATATAATATATATAATAGAGAGAGAGCATTACTTGAAGGAAAGAAGATGATTCTGGGCGCTGAAGGAGGAGGTAGAGGACAGGGTACATTGGCGGTCTAAGTTAATGACAATAGGAATGGACTCTGCCTCGAGGGTTTTTCGGAATTGGATATCCAGCCCTAAAACTAAGGGTAGTTTCCTTAAGGGCTAGAAGAGAAAAAATCAATTTGATAAAAATCGGCTATAGCGAGTTTGATTAAATTTCATTTCTAAGCATTAATCAGTGTTACAAACAAAATGGTTACTGTAATCGCCCTATATTGGGATGTTTGTATAAAACTAACATTATAGTTAAGAATCATATAGTCAAAACTATTATTTATGCTTTTTATTGAGGAATTCTCCATTAAGATATATTCTGAAAATTGAAAAATTACACCAGGACACGGGAATCGAACCCGGGACTTTTGGTTTAGTACGCCAATGCTCTGACCACTTAAAATATGAGTGAAGAATGGCCCTGGGCAGGGGACGATTCCTGGATAGCTCAATGGTTAGAGCATTGGCGTACTAAGCCAAAGGTCCCAGGTTCGATTCCCATGTCCAGGTGTCATTTTCCAATTTTCAGAATATAACAGTTTAGTGTTGTACTGATGAGTTAGTAAACATTAGGGTGAAACCACTGACTACTCAAATTTATTATTATTATTTAGCACTGCGTCTTACTACCCGTTCGGGTTATACGCTTAAGTACTAATTACGCTAATGGATTAGGAATATGTGAAGGTTGAATTACAGGAAGTGAACCCGCATTTGCGTGGAGGGAGAGTGGAAAACCATTTAGTAAAAAACCCCAGTACACCCGACCGAGATTCGAACCTCGATATCCCCGTCCTCAGCAGTCTAGCTCAACATGACTAGCGGAATAGCGCGTTAGCCAACTACGCCACCGAGGCGGGTGACAACTCAAAACAACCTGCCTTCGTTGTCTCAGCAAATGGGCCAATTTGAAGTATAAATGTTTCTATTTTAGAACTATCGAGGCTGACAAAATAATATCTATTCAAATGGGTCACTCTGCTTGTTTTCTGGTTCCCACATATCTATTTTTCCGCCGTCTCTACCCTTCCCCTCAAGCTATCCTGACAGATTAGAGATATTTGTTTAAAATTAACACAACAGTATTGAAAGAATCGAGCGAAAGAACTGGTCTAGTTTACTTGTTATGAGGAGTTAGTACACATTAGGACGAAACCACTGACAACTCAAAACAACTTGTCTTCGTTGTCTCGGCAAATGGGCCGATTTGAAGTATCAATGGTTCTGTTTTAGAGCTATCGGGGCTGACAAAATATTTATTAATTATTATTATTAGCACCGCGTCTTACTACCCGTTCGGGTTATACGCACTTACGCTAATGTGTAATGGTAGGGTGAATGTGATATGAAATGGAGGACCTACAGTTTAACGTGGAATCCGAACCACGGTGGAGGCCTGGCATTCCCTACATTCACAAGATGTCTTGTCAGAGGTGAAGGAAGGGTTTGGTAATCAGATAAATCTTTGCCGGGACCGAGGATTGAACCCCGGCTGCCAGCATAGAAGTCTGATCGTGGCATCATAATTAATAACGTTCACGTGACTTTGACATTTATCACTAAAGATGTAAAGAACAATAAGTGTTATTATGAAATACAACCAACTTAAGTCCAAGAAAATTCTTTTTACGACCTCTGATTTCTAAGCTGACTTGTATGCTTTGTTCTATTAAATACCTTTGAAGATTGAAGCTATAAAAATAAATGTTTCAGGCAAAAACTGCTTGTTTTTTTGCGTATAGTCAAATTTCTTGGTCAAAAATATTTACCATTTGAAATAAGGAAGTTGACTTTAAAATGACCTTGGATAAAAAATACATGTTCCCATTATTTAAAATAACAAAGTTTACCTTGAAAATACCTCAAATCAGGCTACCAAATAAAAAATAAAAACTATTATTCTATTTCCCCTAAAAACCAAACAAATTTTGTCTTGACACTTATTCTCTAAGGTGCGTGGTTTCCGAGAAACAAAAAAACAAAATTGTAACACTTTAAATGCCCCATCCTATATATATATATATATGGTGGGGAATTTAAGGTGTTACAAAATTATAGTACAAATAAATCTATAAATCTAGTTATATATATATATGTTATATATATATATATATATAAAACTAGATTTATAGATTTATTTGTACTATAATTTTGTCGACCTCAGTGGTCTTGGGGTATAGGCCGATCGTGGGTTCCAACCCAGCCGGGATCGACAGATTTTTCTTGAACGATAAAAATCCGTTGCATAACTTCCTTCGAAGGGAAAGTGAAGCCATTGGTCCCATGTCGATTGTGGCATGTAAAATAACTCAGGAAGGTACGTGACAATATCTTTCCCGGAAAAAAATGATAAGTCCTTTTGCTCTCGCTCATAGAAATTCGTGTGGTTCAAAAAGTGCAAGTTAAATACTTCAAATAAATAAAATGTAACGCCTGATGCATAAAAAACAACACCAACCAATCAACCCATTTAACTGTTCAACACCACGATGATCGCTGTAAGCCCAATGGGAGGTTCCAGGCTACACTTCGCATTATCTAATGGTGAGAAGTTGGAAGAAGAAACGTTCTTTTTTTTCACGAAAGCAAAACTTTGTTTCCCTGTTACGTTTAAGTTTTGAGCAAACTTTTTTTTTTCAAGAGTTTCATCGTAAAAGGTATAGAAGAAAGTTATTCAAACCAATCCGAACCATACCCCGCGGATCTTATTGAATTATGAGGTTGTTTTCTTCTCCTGATAAACCAGATTGTTTTTGATGGTATCTCATTAACCTTGATATACTGTAACTAAATGTACATGGTATAAGGAGTCGTTCTTACAAGATAATGGACTGATTATGACGGGATTATCGGGGTTTGAATCCCGGTTGGGTGTAATGATTTATTTTCCTAAATAGTTTTATACTCTCCCTAAACGCAATTGTGGGTATACTTTATACTATATACTAAGACTGCCGAAGACAAGGAGATCGGGATTTAAATCACAGTTGGGTGTACCGAGGGTGGTTTTTACTAAATAATTTTTTATTCTACCTACACGCAAATGTAGGTGCACTTCCTCTAAGCCCAACCTTCCTCAGCCCTAACCCATTAGCATAATTAATATATAAGCATATAATCCAAATGGGTAATAAGACGCGATTCTAAAAATACTGGAACAGACACAACACCCAGCCCCAAGAACGTTGGTCCATCACTGTGAAAGAAGAAAAACACACATTTCATTAATGATACATATTTCGGCCATGGCGGGAATTGAGCTGTAGGCCTTGTAGTTCACTGAGCAAACATGCTATCAACTGAGATTAAGTGTCGAACCACTAAGATACTAATTATGTATAATGAGTAAATAAAGGTTTTAGAGTGTATTTTGCTAAATTACGTACAAATCATCTTCAAATTAAAATAAAAAAATATTTCTAAATTAAAAAATAAATAAGGGAAAAAACCAGACTCATGTACATCTCTACCTTTTTGAGTCTCATTCATTTCTGCAAAGATCTTTCTCCAAATATTATTATTATTATTATTATTATTATTATTATTATTATTATTAGCAGCAGCACCGCGTCTTACTGCCCGTTCGGGTTATACGCACTTACGCTAATGTGTAATGGTAGGGTGATTGTGAGATGAAATGGAGGACCTACAGTTTAACGTGGAATCCGAACCACGGTGGAGGCCTGGCATTCCCCACATTCACAAGATGTCTTGTCAGAGGTGAAGGAAGGGTTTTTCTCCAAATAACTGACTAAAATTGTTTTCTCTGAATTTTATATAAACAAAGCGCTATAGAAAACAAATTAAATCCGATAAATGAACTACCCTTAGGAAGTTTGAACAAAAATACCCAAAAGTCTTTTAATATCGCTTTATTTTATCCTTAAAGTCACTTAAATGTTTGATATCATAGTCGCATAATTTTTTAATCATAATTATGCCCGGGGGCGCACCCAGGATTTTGAGCGGGGCGTGGGGGGAGCTTTTTACATAATAATTTTCATAATGCAACATTATATATTTCAATTACTGTAATATTTGGAAATTTTATTTGAAGTAGGGGGATAAGAAGAATAGAGAATTGACGATTCCCCCTAAAAAGTGGGGTTCTGGGAGTTTGTCCTCTGGGGAAAATATTTATTTCAAAGGAGGCAAATGGTAATAGTTAAGCTAATTTATACAAAAATTGGATTGGTGACGTCACACTCTACGTATTACACGCGTGGTTGAACTGTGAACCCGCCGTGTTGACGATAGAGGGCAGGTCAGTTACTGTGTTTCCTCTACCGTCCACGCGGGCAGGACGCGATTTCAACCCTGTTGTTTTAAAATAGTGCTATCAAGGCAGACTTGTCTTAGTTCTATCAAGGCAGGCAGTCCTGCTCAAGATTGCAGTGTACTATCATTCAATGTAGCCCAACTCGTACTTCAGGTGTTGCATGAACTGTTCAAGGTACTAACAGCGAAATAAAAACATTGAAACAAATAAGTTCTGGTTTTCTTGAAGTTCTACAAATTAAACTAAAAGAGGTTACATAGGTTTCATGGTAATTTGTCACTGGTTAACAGGTTTGTGTCTACACCTTCTTTTTCACACCCAGGACTTGCAGTTGGGGGTGGGGGTGGGGGCGTATGATATGATGATATCAACTGCCCCTTCCCCTCTTCCTGATACAGTAGTGTTTACATAATTGCTCTAAAATAATAATTTCATTTACTGTCCCCCACTTCAAAACCTTACGTGCAAAGAGCAAAGACTTTAACTATATATAGACAATATTACGGTATCAGAGGTCCAGTTTTCATTTAAGTGAAAATTTACAATAAAAAAAAGTATTCCTTTGAAAAGCCTTAATTACTTAATCTCTTTTATATTAAATATAATTAAACAAAATATAATTGATTAATTGACGGAACATAATGCTAATCATATTTTTGTAGTATCCTTAATTTTCTGGGTGGGGGAGGGCTTTAGCCCCCAAAGCCTCTCCCCCCCCCCCGTGGGTGTGCCCCTCATTATGCTCATTCAAAAAGTTTAGACAGTTTTTAAAAGTATTTAAAAAAATCTGTATCGACTAGTAGTTTTCGATTATCTACGTCTAATAAATCTCAATCCCAGATAATGTAAGCTCTAAATGTCACATAAATCCAATTATATTCAAATAAATGAAATAACACTAATGGTTGATGTCTAGCTGTGAAAAAAACCTAAATGTTATCTACAATCCACCTACCTAAAATTATTTTAAAGTAATTGGCTGGTAAATTAATTTAATCTTAATCGTTTTAATGTAAAATTACTTTTTAGTAAAATTAAGAATTTATTACCGTACTTAAAGAAAAGTACACCACCTATCTGTATCTTGAGCTAGTTCTATCCAGTCCACCTCATTACATCCTATCTCTTTCAGGTCCAATATAATGTAATCCTCCCATCTGCGTCTAGATCTTCCCAATGGTCTCTTTCCATTGAGTTTTCCACATCTATTTAGTTCACTAACCAATAAATTTTTATTAATCTATCGGGTAAAATAACACATCTATTTAATTTGATTATTCCGTTGTCATATAATATGTTTTTTCCTCTAAACCTATGCTTGTCAGAGCAGATATCTTATTACAGCCTGGAGACACTTTCAACCGAAATATGTCATTTCAATGAATTTTATGATTTAGAGAGGAGCATTGTAGAGTAAGCACATTTGTCTGTCGGGCAGTTGACATGAAGGGGATCATAATGAGGTAAGGGCGAGAGAATGGGAGGGAGAAATAATGATCTTTAAATAGTCAACTTTCATTAAAGTAATTCCATAATTTTGAGAGTGCATTTACTATTTATACATTACATTTAAATACAAAGTATTTTAATTTTAATTTTTTATATAATATCGTTCAGATGAAAGAATATTCCAGAACATATGAATTTTAAAAGATTGATCGTATAAAACAATACGTCTCCAATATTGCTATTTAAAATTACGCGCCATATCCATGTAGGTGATCCAATGGTCCAAGGCGTCACCCACGCAATAGATTCGACTGCCAATGATGGAGAGATTGGGGTTCAAATTCTGGTCGAACGTACTTAGTGTGGTTTTTCACCCTCCCTCCACGTGGGTAAAATTTCTCTAAATTCAACCTTCCTCATATTTAAAACAGTAGAGTAATTTGTACATAGTCACATAGCCCGACCGGTTAGTAAGACGCAGTGATAAAGAAAAATAAATGGTACGGAACTCCGCACGGACTTTTTCACTCCATTATTTAAAATTGGAAATATTTACTCATAGCTCGTAATATATTATGTGAAACGAAATAATATACCCTAGCAAACCCGAGCTATTCTCGATATTTTATTAGGGGTTAAATATTTTATGGTTATAACATTGCTCTTAAATGCCTCATTTATAAATTTAGACCAATAAAAAGAGTAAATAATGACTATTGAATCTAAAATGATATAGATAGATCATTGCTGTACAAACATTTACCCTAATAAAGAAAGGTCCGCACCGACTTTAAAGTTGCTCCGCCATTTTGCATTTTTTCTGGGGTTAAAATTAGTTTTTTTTTTTAACTTTTTGGAGTTTTACCGTCGGTTACAGGCTAGAAGATATACGTTTGGCAAATTTCAAGTTTCTATCTCATCTGGAAGTGGATAGACATTAATGTCAGTGAGTCAGCCGTGTGGCTTTATACTAGTATAATATAATAAAATAATATTTAAAAACTGAGATTTTTTAATCACCGCCTCTTACTATCTGTTCAGGTTATAGGTTTATGAACTAATTACGCTAATAAGTTGGAGATGAGGAAGGTTTAATTTATAGGAATTGTACCCCAATTTTCGTGGAGGGATTGGGGCAGTAAAAAAAAACTCAGTTCATCCGAAAGGGATTCGAACCTTAATCTCCTCGTCATCGGAAATCTGGCCTACTGCATGATTAGCGCTGCCTCTGATTAAAATTGGACTTTAACTCTAATTTTCCTGTCAACATTTAACGCCACGCCACGCCACGCCACTGTAGATTGGTAAATACAAACTATAGGTAACGAAAGAACGAACGGTTAGTAGGTCTCAAGCTATTCGCTTGTGACCTTCCTCCTCCTCCATTTGGTGAACAGCAAGTGAGGAGGAAATGAGAGCCTCCAAGGGCCCCGTTTCAAATATTGATGTCACGACTCGACTTAGTTACTCCGACGGAACTTCATGCACATGAGTAAGCTCCCGGTAACAATATGTTGTTTCACACACACACTCACACACACTGCCGGCCCAGCGGACAGTTCGATTTATTTATCTGGCTGACTCTTTCTCTTACGCCTTTCTTCCTTTATCATCTCTCTCTTTCTCCTGCATTTAATTCTTTCCCATTCTAGTCTTTCTTCCTCTATCGTCTCTTCTCTTTCTTTCCCTTTCTATTCTTTCTTCCTCTATCGTCTCTCTTTCTCCTGCGTTTCTATATTTCCCTTTCTATTCTTTCTTCCTCTATCGTCTCTTTCTCCTGCGTTTCTTTCTTTCCCTTACTCTCTTGTCTATCTTTCTTTTTCTTTCTATTCCTCCTTTCTCTCTCGTCTCTATATTGTCTCTCATGACCCTTGTTTTTTGTTTCTCTCTCTATCTCATCTCTCGTTTCTTTCTTCACTCTCTCTCTCTTTAATTCTCTCTCCCTCTCGTATCTGTGGGCAAGAAGGACAAAGTGTCAACCTCGTAAAGCTCTTGGTTGTTGGTTATGAAGTCAAAGAGTTCGAAAACTGGCCGGCTCTACCAAGGGTGGTTATTAATTTTAAGAAAATCACACTTTCTCTCCATGAAAATGTGGGTGCACTTCGTAAACATTCTACCTTTCTCAACTTTTGCCACGTACATTTTTTAGCTTAGCCGGTGGTGTGGCTGCCTACTAAGTTGAAGGTCCCGGGTTCTATTCCCGGAATGGCCTAAAAATGTGGCATTGGTGAAATGCAAGTTTGAACTTTAATAGTGATTAATTAAACGTCCCGGGGGCTGGGTGTTGTGTCTGTTCTAGGTTTAAAGTCCTTAGTCAGAGGATGTTGGAAGCGGCACAGGGCCCTCAAGGAAGCTTTAACAATGTTAACAGGTCCCAACAAAGAGAAAGTGTCACACAGCAACAAGCATATCAAAATGATTATAAGACCATGCTTATTATTTAGCATTAGGAACTCAAAGAGTTCATTGATACACTTAGAAAATTACGTAGCTATCCCTATCTTGAGATAGTTCTATCCAGTCCACCTCAGTACACCCTATCCCTCTCTTGAGATAGTTCTATCCAGTCCACCTCATTACAACCTCTTCCTATCTTGGGGTGTATATCATTACATATCAAGTCCATTACATCGCATGTCCATTACATCGCGTTTTGGGAACAAATACATTGCAGGTCCATCACTTCGAATTTCCCCCACCTCTCTATACCCAGCCAACCCTACTCTGACGTACAACCAATAGGATTGAAGGGGTGTATATATACAAATACATCGCATGTCCATTACATCGCGTTTTTGAACAAACACATTGCAGGTCCAACACGTCGCATTTCTCCACCTCTCTACACACAGCTAACCATATTGGCCAACACGAGTCCAACAAGTTGTGTTGGGTTGTGTTGGATCATTTGTAGAGATAATAAACGACCAGCCCAGTATGTTGGCCGAGTTGGGAGGTTCTGCGCATGCGCTATCGAGTTGGATGAGTGTCTAACCTTGGTATAGCATGTGTTTTATTTTCAGATTAGTTTAACTTCTAAAATCGGGGCTTGCATAATTTTGTGATCATGGAATGAAACAAGGCTAATACAGTTAAACTAATTGATTTAAATTCTGAAAATGGAAAAATTACACCTGAACACGAGAATCGAACCCGGGACCCGTGTCCAGGTGTCCTTTTTCAATTTTCAGAGTATAATATCTAGATGGAGAATTCCTCACTAAAAAGAATAAATAATAATAGCTTCGGCTACTAGATTCTTAATTGAGTTATATCAAAAGTATTCTGTTCTTTGTGATGTTACATGTGTACAAAGCTATCAGCTCCACTTTACAAATGTAGGTAACTCATTATTACAATATACACACCTTCAATTCAACGTCTAGCAAAAAAAACCTTCGAATGCCCTATTGTTTCTTAAGTTTTGGTTCTTCTGCAAGAATACACTTCCTGTCATCAAATAAATGAAGAAACGGCAAGTAATACATCGTTATCCATGGCTAGAAATGTGCAAATTGATTAAAAAAAGGTGGAGGAACCAGGATGTTGGTCCAACAAGTTGGCTAGAATAAACACAGCTTAATTTTTCACATGTCTTGTCGTCCAACATGCTGGATTCAACTTGTTACATAATAAACGAGGCTTCACTCTCACTATGAAGGTAGTTTTGGTTGAAAGGATTATGTGCCTAATTCACCTTGTTTGCAAAGTTGATTACAAGGAACGTGTACCCGACTCTCATCTTGAAGTTAAATAGTTAGTTAGATTTAAAAAGTATTCATCTGTTCCAGACAGGGCAAACATTAGCATATCCACTCTCATGTATTTCACCCACCTTAAATTTTCCGTTTGGAAGGGTGAGAGTTTCTAACTTGCCAGAAATCGAATGTCCTTAAACAAACTTGGAGACTTGAATTTGTAAACTCCAATTGCTATGGTGCAACTAAAATCAAAGATGAAATAATAAAATAAGAATATAATCTTCAAATTAAAAATATACGCGATGTAATGGACTTGCGATGTAATTGTATATATACGCCCCTTAAATCTTATTGGTTGTGCGTCAGAGTAGGGTTAGCTGTGTATAGATAGGTGGGGGAAATGTGACGTGATGGACCTGCAATATATTTGTTCCCAAAACGCGATGTAATGGACTTGCGATGTAATGGTGCCCACCCCCTATCTATAGCTAGTTCTATCCAGTCCAACTCATTACACCCTATCTCTTTCAGGTTCATTCTAATGTTATCCTCCCATTTGCGTCTAGGTTCTCCCACTGGTCTATTACCGTTGGATTATCAGTCAATACATCTAATAAAATAAAATATTTTCTTTCTAGAAAAGTGTATTGGTACAGTATATATTTTCAAAAATATCTGTCAATATTTAATTCTAAATTTTGTAAAATAAAAAATCTTTATAAGTAATAAAAACTCCCCACCCTCTTATCCATTTAACCTTTGACGCGTGTTTTTTTGGTTTCGTGGTCAGTCGCGGGGAGGTTGAGGGGCACGAAGGTTGCGTTCATGCGGTCGAAATGTCTGCTGCGTCTCCACTTTGTTAACCTAGACACGTTCAGCCCCTGACACCAACCATTCAACACATTGCCCCACTTCAATTCCGCCTTGGAAATAATGTATCATTCCGTGACTTAGTGGCCAGGCGTTAGGACTGTCCTCTACTTTCAACTTTTACCGTCTTACTCTCACCAACAACCAAATGTCTTTTAAAAAAACCATTCGAAATGTTTTTAGATGATAGTTTTATTCGTCCTTTGAAAACCGAGTCGGATTAACTCTCAAAGAACCCACATCGGAGGTGGAAATTTTTTAAATACCTTTCCAATATACATATTAGTCCGTCTATGCTTTACCAATATAATTTTTTTCTGTCGATACTTTAATGATATTGGTTTGAATTACTCTAAATTATTTAAAAAGTCATAGATGAAGGTAATTTTTCTTTAAAGTAATATATGTAGGGTATCCTTTTAAGATTCATCCATGAAGAAACACGCGCATTTCAGAAATAATGTGAAAAGGATTACACCTTTAAAATATATTTTTCATACCATCTTTCCTGTTAAAAGAACAACTCCGCTATTTCCTGTTAAAAGGAACAACTCCGCAGTATTTGGCAAAATATGGCAATTCCCTATACCAACAAGAAGCTAGCCTTCACAACACCTGTCGCCAGGACTCTTTCTATTAGTTATTTTTCACACTGTTGATGAGGGGAGAAAGATGCAAGAGGTATGTCATATATAAGCCGTTGTGCGTATGTTTAAGGCAACCCTCCCACGCACAAGTCGCACAAGACACACAAGTTGCTCTAACACCCACGCTCACACGAGTAACGCAGTCAGGGACTAACACAGAATACAATAATTTACATTATTATCACAAAGTGTGCATTGATATAAAGTATTTAATTAGAGTATGTGTAAGTAATTAACAGATGTCATTTAAATAAACCATTTGTGAATAAACAGCCATCAACAGTTCTCTTTCTTACATTTATTAATTATACCGTTCTAATTCGTGCTCGACCACGGAGCTATAGACAACCTAAACATCATCACAGCATTATTTTATCTGGAAAAAATTCCGTAGTGTTTCAATCGACGCCCAAAGCGTGGCGATTAATCCAATGGTGCTAAAATACGTTACCAATATAATTATTTTTCTGTCAATACCTTACCAAAATCATGATTTTTCTATCAATAATTTACCCAATTCATGATTTTTCTATTGATAATTTACCCAAATCATGATTTTTCCATCAGTACCTTACCAATATCACTATTTTTCTAACTATACATTACCAAAATCATAATTTTTCCATCAATACTACGAAATTATTATTTTCCTATCTGTACCTTACCAAAATCATGATTTTCCTTTCGATACTTTACCAAAATCATGATTTTACTATCGATACATTACCAAAATAATGATTTTACTATCACTACCTTACCAAAATCATGATTTTCTTATCGATACCTTAACAAAAGCATAATTTTCCTATCGATACCTTACCAAAATCATGATTTTCCTATCGATACCTTACCAAATTTATGATTTTTCTATCAATTCTCTAACAAAATCAATATTTTTCTATCGATACCTACCTTACAAAAATCAATATTGCAGCATCACCACCTCCACTGAACAGAAATCAAGAATATTCGAGACCCCACATCTTGATTGCCCCAGCGCCAACACAACTATAAATTATGCCCTGAATCAAATTCCTGTGCCTGTGCAAGTCAAGAATTTTAAATCGCAAATCAAATCAGAATTTTTTTCTTAGGTACAAACTCAAAATGATTCGAATATTTTAGAGTGAAAATAGTTCAAATCAAATCCAAATCAAATCCAAATCAAAAGTTTCATAATGAAAATGTTTCGAATCAGAATCTTTGCTTGTTAAATCAAATAGAACCCAGAAAGAATATTTCACAATAAAATTTTTTTTTAATCATATACTTTGTAGTGAAATGTTATTAAATCCGAATGGAATATTATGAAAAATTATATGAATACTTTTATTAGTCCAATAAGAAATGTGTCCATATAATGACAAATAACCATATTCTTAAGTTTCCATGGTCAAGTCAAATAAAGGATCAATGATGACTTCTTTACAATGTTAAATTATTAAAAATTTCAACTCTTAGATTAAAATTTTGAATTAAATTCCATAAAATACAAATCTTAAGATCCATTTGAATTCTAAATTTTGAATCTGATAAGAAATTTCCAAAAAATCTTTGGAATTTCGAATCTAATACCTATTCTAACAGATTTGTATTATAAATGTTTAAGCTTCGCACATACTTTCTATTCTTACTCTATATTAAGAGGAAAATACCTTTAAGATCAAAGAATTAGATCAATGGACTGGAAATTTTTTCCAATTTTCACCTTTAGATCTCTGTCCTATTTACATAATCTAGTTCTCCTAATTGTAGTGAATATAGGATTATTATTTAATCACCGAGTCTTACTACCTTGAGGTTACACCCATATATTTTAATTATGTTAATTAGTTAATGATGAGAAACGTTTAATTCAAAGCAAGTGCACCCGTATTTGTGTAGGGGGAAAGTGGAAAACAATATAGGAAAAGCCACCATTAGTGCACCAACCCGTTTTCAAACCCCAATATCCTTGTCATTGGTAAATAGCAAAGCTATTATACTTGATAATTAATGTTATAGCTGCATCTAAATAACATTTTTAAATTGAAAAATGACACTAATCAAAGGTCCCGGGTTCGATTCCTGTGTTCAACTGTCAGTTTTCAATTTAAAGAATAAAATTATACCAGATTTTGATACAATTTTTTTTCAAAAATTATTTGAATGGGTTGAATTGAAGCGTTCTTTATGTTGGTATAACTACTAAAGTATATTTAAATTATCGTCTTTTGTCTAAGAATTTTTATTTTTATTTAAACATACATATTATTATATCAATAGTAAAATTAAATTTTAAAATGATTTAATGCAAACAGTACTATTTTTTAAAAGGATTTATTGAAACAATAAATAAGATTATGTTATTTAGATAGTTTGTTTGAATACTTATTTTATTCATTGATAACACCTTAAGTATTAGCCTTAGCTTTTAATATATGGAGTAAAGGTAATAATACATTTTCATAAATTGCTATATTTTATTTTCAAACAAATCATATAAATTATTTGGTTACATATCAGCCCATTGTCAGTAGAAGACCAGGAATGACTATCCGACAAACCTTGGTGGCATACAACAATTTTTTTAATGCACTTTCATACAAGTTTCCTGTGCTACCTTCACAAAGCTATATTATTTGTATACACTATTATATAATAGTTATATTAAAAATCACCAATACATTAAATACTTTTATTTCCCTTCAGATACATACATTTAAATAATCAAGAAACAGATATGTTAAATTAATATAGGCCTATCATGTGCAAAAGTAGCTTTCAAGTGCAATGCAACTATAAACCTTGGGAGATTGATTAATCCTTGAATAGTCACTGAATCCATAATGATATTCAATTTTTTTTAGGATTCTTTTACACTTAAGACGTAGATTTTATTTACCCAGGCCTCTTATCCAAACGAGGTTAAGACACCCAAATATTTTAGGTCTGCATCTAGATATTTTTTGAATATTCTATATCAATACAACATTGGATGCTCTTTGCTAAATTTGTCGGATTTTTAAACAGTTATTTACATGATTAAGCGTAGAGTATGCTTATAAATGATGGACATTGAAGTACAATTTTCACTTTATATAATATAATTCGAAATAAGTTATGTGTTTAAATTATGGCAATAGAACAACAAAAGTTGGTTTGATGCTTAATGCAAACAACTTCAAATTTGTAAAACACCTAATGGAAATATGAAATATTTGTGGAACATGGGCGTAGGGAGAATTTAATTGGGGGCGGGGGGTAGGGGGACAAAATTGTAAGTCTATAATATGATAAGATTCACTATTAAACCCTAAGGAAGAAAAACATTGTTCTTTTATACGGTATTAGTGGTGGAACTTTATTTGTGTAAGAGTGGAAATAAAGANGTTGTTTTAAGGACTTTCTACCCATCTCTACTCCAGATAATGTTAAAAGATTGGATGCACTTGGAAGCTATTTGTAGTGATATTAATTTGGATTAAAAAAAATATATATATATACTCTTTTGACTGTTATTTAAAATAATAACTCCCCCAAAATAGTTTGAAATTTGGATATTTCTAGAGGCTATTTGGAGTAGTCCACCATTGGCAAACATTTGAAAATTTGATGCCTTTAAAAGATATACTAAGAAGTATCCAACAAATTTTATTTTTAAAAACTAGATTCTTAAGAATTTATTTGAAGTGGTACTCAGCCAGAATTTTTTTGAAAACTGGAATGTCCTAGAAGATATCTAGTGTGTTCCTAAGTTGTTGTTTTTAAACTGGACACCTTGAGAAGATATTTGGAGTAGAGCTTCCTTGGCAAATTTTTGAAAAGTGAACACCTCAACAAGCTATTTTAAGCTTGATACAATGACATATTTAAGCTTTATATTAAAAACTTTAGGGGGATGCGGCGAGGGGGGTTAAAAGGTGTAACCTCATACCCCTACGCCCACGCTGTGGAATAATGTAATACTGTAGTATAAAATATGTTAAAAAGTCAGTTTTTATTTTGAAAGGGACTGTATAATTTGACGATATAATACTGTAAAAAACAAACACAAGTGTATTTATAAGTGTAAGAGCACTTAGATATTGCCTCTTGCAGTTCAGATAACCTCCTACTCATTATATTTCTTCCTTTAGAAACATGTTATATATATATATATCTCACTAGCAAGGTTTAATTGAAGTCCCTATTAGTACCAAGTAAAGCATTAAACATAATATAAAGTAAACTTTTATGAAGGAACTATTCGTAAAACCCGTGAAAAAGTAATTGGAAACTTTTTAAGAATCATATAGGAAAACACAAAAGATTTTCACACGTCTTTCAGACGGATTTTTCCCTTAGTACATAATCTTTGATATATATTTAGTATGTGATGCAAGTACCCAAGGATTAAGTCCTTGAGTATCGAATACTTGGACACAGCCTAGTTACAGTTTTTCTTGCCGTCAAAGAAAGTGGAAGTCAAGTAAGTGAAAGCAAACTCAAGTTCGCTGGTGAAAGAGAACCATGATGCTTGCCAGTGATGCATGAATAAATGTTTCTAGGCTGAACCTGGTGGCTCTGTTTGGAATTTCTGCACATTTTTCAGAACCTTGGGGGTAATTGTCACAGTGAATCTGAAAAAAATATATATATATATACACACACACAAACAGTTATTTTACTGCTAAATGATAAAAAAAATTACTATAGTTTTGTTCTCACTTAAATTATCAGTTCTTTATGTGTAATAATTTAAACCTTACGTTCAATATACCTGATTGGATAATCAATAATAATTTGTATCTTGCGATGCTTCATTTTGATTCATATATAGAACTCGTATATTCATAGTTTAAGATGTTGACTAATGTTAATTATACATGAAAAGATGTGTGTGAAAAGATATGCAGGAAAATAAATAAAAGTTCTTTTTAGATTGAGCTAAAACAAAAATGTATTATGGTGGAGAAGCGGAGTATTTAAATTCCTTTGTGATCATAAATGGTTTTATTAACTAGTTAAGATGGGTACCTAGCTTAGATTTATGTACACATAAATATACTTAAGGTATATACAATATATTGGGAAAATAAAAACATTCTAGTCGAGAAAGAAAATTTTGAATAAGTTAAAACATATAAAAGGAATTTAACTAGGCAAAATTTTTTAGAAGATGTAACTATTTAATTAATATTACAGATAATACTGTATTATAACATTAGTTTTACTAATGTTGTAACTAAATTTATTTAGTGCTGTGGTGGAAAATGTAAATGCTAAATATTAGAGTTTGAAAAAAAAAATCCAAAGAATCATTTAAATAAAGAAATTAATGACTTATCTTAGTTCTATGATATCACCTGAAAATATTATTACAATTAAGTGACTGGATATAAATTATATCAAGATACATTCTGTTTGGAATTTTAAGGATAAAAAAAAGTCAATTGTTTTCTTTGGCGTTGTTAAGAAAGTCTAAGAAGCTTTAATGTCCCTCCCCAAACTAAAAAAATAATTAAGAAGGTGAAATAAGGTGTTTTATATATAAAAAAGTAAAATCAACACCAACTAGATATGAAAATAAATATAAGGAAAAAACCGAAACAATTGTTTTCCTTTATGGCTATCAATTATATTTGTAATATCTTGAAATTATTAATATGTGTGCAAAGTATTTTTTTTAGCACCGCATCTCACTACCCGTTCGGGTTATACGCTTTAAGTACTAACTACACTAATGGATTAGGAATTGGGAAGGTTGAATTAAAGGAAGTGGACCCGCATTTGGGTGGAGTGAGAGTGGAAAACCATTTAAGAAAAACGACCCCCAGTTCACCCGACCAAGATTCGAACCTCGATCTCCCCGTCCTCAGCAGTCAAGCTCAACACGACTAGCGCGTTAGCCAACTACGCCACCGAGGCGGGTCATAGTAAAAAATCTTATTATTATTATTATTATTACAAAGCTACAGAAGCTGTGTAGAACTGAGGAAAAACAGATGTTTCACAAGCTTGTAAGAACTACTCAGCCTTGTTATTTATTTAGCACCACGTCTTAGTACCCGTTCGGGATATAACCATATACACTAATTACGTTAATGTGTAAGAGACAAGTAAGGATGCATTTTTGAGGAAGTGTACCCGAGTTTGAGTCGAGAAAGATTGGGAAATCATTTTGAGGATAAAAGGACACCCTCATTTCCCTCGACAAGGTTTCTAAACCCAACTTCTCCGTTTCCGGCAAAATAGACAGAATAAATGAATTCTACATTAACCACGTACCCACCGGTTTGGATTTGAACATGTATAAAATAAAACTTTTATCGCTGCAATTGATAACACTTAATAGTATTATTATTTAACCTCGATTATATTTTTCAAAATTTACATTTGGTGGAAATGTGAAATTAGTGTATGGATACATTAAAATTTAATAATATTCTGGCAGGAGGAACCGTTTATAAAATACAAATCTATTTATTGTGCTCAAAATTGATAGCATTTTAATATATTATTATTATTTTATAGGTAAACATAATGATATTATATATCAAAAGTGACAGCTGTAGAGCATATGACCTGATGTATGAATACATTAAATCATTATAGTAACTATTCTAAATTTAGAGTAAGAATTAAGCAATATGATTGTAAATTGGATAAATTGTTAATTAGCGGAGGTAGGGAAACAATGTAACATAGGTCGTGAGTTACAGTCCAGGCCTCAGGACAGAAAGTAAGGATAAATGAATATTCTAAATGTCAGATAAAGCTATCCCTATGAAAATAAAAGGCTGCTTTCAAAAAGAAGAGGATGTTACTGACTACCAAACTGGACCTGGAGAGTAAGTACTGCTTTCAACAAGAATAGGATGTTACCGACTACCAAACTGTACCTGGAGAGTAATTAACAAGGCTGCTTTCAGCAAGAAGAGGATGTTACTGACTAGCAAACTGGACCTGGAGAGCAATGGACAAGACTGCTTTCAAAAAGAAGAGGATGTTACTGACTAGCAAACTGGACCTGGAGAGTAATTACTGATTTCAACAAGAAGAGGATGTTACTGACTAGCAAATAGGACCTGGAGAGTAATTACTGATTTCAACAAGAAGAGGATGTTACTGACTAGCAAATAGGACCTGGAGAGTAATTACTGATTTCAACAAGAAGAGGATGTTACTGACTACCAAACTGGACCTGGAGAGCAATGACTGCTTTCAACAAGAAGAGGATGTTACTGACCAGCAAACTGGACCTGGAGAGCAATGACTGCTTTCAACAAGAATAGGATGTTACCGACTACCAAACTGTACCTGGAGAGTAAGTACTGATTTCAACAAGAAGAGGATGTTACTGACTACCAAACTGTACCTGGAGAGTAATTACTGATTTCAACAAGAAGAGGATGTTACTGACTAGCAAACTGGACCTGGAGAGCAATGACTGCTTTCAACAAGAAGAGGATGTTACCGACTACCAAACTGTACCTGGAGAGTAAGTACTGATTTCAACAAGAAGAGGATGTTACTGACTAGCAAATAGGACCTGGAGAGTAATTACTGATTTCAACAAGAAGAGGATGTTACTGACTAGCAAATTGGACCTGGAGAGTAATTACTGATTTCAACAAGAAGAGGATGTTACTGACTAGCAAACTGGACCTGGAGAGCAATTAACAAGGCTGCTTTCAACAAGAAGAGGATGTTACTGACTAGCAAACTGGACCTGGAGAGTAAGTACTGCTTTCAACAAGAAGAGGATGTTACTGACTAGCAAATTGGACCTGGAGATTAGGAATAAACTGGTCAAGTGTTAAATATGAAGCATCGTTTTGAATGTCATATACCTTGCGAAAAAAGAAAAAGAAATATTTGGAAAGCTTTTGAGGTGTGATGCTGGTAGGCCTAGATCAGAGAGGATAAAGTGGACATATCGGGTGACTAACGACGAAGTTATTAAAAAGATAGTAAATGGAAATCAATCCTTTAGCAAGAAGAAAGGCAGACTGCATGGGTGACATTATGAGAATAAACGTCTTATTGAGTAATGTTAAAGAAGGCAAATTGTAAGGGAATAAAAGAGGCCAGAAGTTCACGATTGCAACTGATGGATGACTTCAAACAAGGAAACAAGATGAAGTTCCAGGATATAAAATGTAAAACTGCCTATAGGACATGCTGGAGGAACTAGCTTTGGACAAGGTAATGGACCTGTCGAAAGACAGAACACATAACAATAGTAATACGAAAATAGGTCCGTAACTTTAGTAGCCTACGGGTTTCAGCATTAAATGTTAACATAAATAATCACCAACAGAGAATCTTGATGTATGTTCCAAAAACCTGCAGTCCCTATGCTAACTCCCGTATCCTTTATTTTAATACACAAAAACATGCTTCCGGTATGTTTCCACACACACACACACAAACACACAAAAACCGAGTGTATGAAGAGTGTTTAAATGTTTTCCCTGACATAATTATGGAGTTTTAGGGATGTCCCGCTAGCGCTACCACGTTTCCCTTTTACTTCATAAAGAAAAGCCACAATCCTCCCCCATCCTCGCGCAATGTCACTATTATTAATGATCACATTTGGGCGAGAGTACCATAACAACAGAGACCAGAGGCAACACTTAAAAAAATGAAACGCATCATGTCCCTTTGCTCACAGAACGAACCATGTGAGGAATCTCATTACTGCAAACCAGTAGGAGCNGGGAAGGGGGCAGGACAAACGGGGTAACTGTCCATGGAGTCACCACAAACCGAGGGGCCAGAAGTTGGAATAAAATAAAATAAAACAAAACTTATTTTACCCCAAATACTGCAACTCTTGTATGGTAAGCGGAACGGTACCTCCAGTGTTCTATATTTGGTAGGATACTCATATTTAGGTTAAACTATAGTGCCAGCTTACCATGTATAAAGCAGATTTTTTTCTCTTTCAAACGACACTTATAGAAAAAAAAAATTAAAAAATATATTCAAAAGTTGCTATTTATTATTCCTTAATATTTTCTAATCATACGGAACATTTATTATATAATTAAAATTATTTAACAGTAGTGGTTAAATAAAATCGTTTGTTGAATGTTTTGATATAAAGATGTGTTAGCTACCATTTAACCATTATAAAAACCCACACTTTACAAAATTTGGGCCTTTTACATAGTTTAGATTCGGATGCTTCCCAATCTACCATTGGGAATGTTACAATATCATGTTATATTTATAGAAAGTGTACTCATATTTTCGTGGAGGGAGAATAGAAAACCAATAAGGAAAAGCCACCCTTAGTAAGTACACCCAAACAAAGCTACGAACCCTGTCATCGGCAGTCTAGTTTACTAGTACTGCGAGAGTAGCGCGTAATACCATGTGGCCACCGGAGCGGGTTTGGTCTTACTTAATTGGTGCTAGAATACGTATCAACTATTAAGAGTACTCACTTGTAAGAGCGAGGATGCAACACGGTCAAGAAAATTTTCGGTAAATTTAGCAGACTCTTCCCCACATTTCATCAATACGGCGGTTTGAGAACAGCGGAGATATTCCTGGAAAGAACTGAAAGAATGGAGCTATGTAGATTATCGCTCAACACTGCCCAGGGAAAACACTTCATGTTTAAAAAATGTTATTGGTTTTATTCGTAAATATTTCTAAATTAGAGAAAAACTAAACTAGTGTGATACTTGAATTCAATGACAACTTTGTCTCCTTATTTAAAAAAAAATTCTCATCAAACGCATCTATCTATGCTCATGACAAATACTGTTGATGGTGACCTGGTGGTGTAGAGGTAAGGTGTCGGACTTCTGTGCTGGGGTTCGGGGCTCAATCCTCGGTCCCGGCACAGATCTATCTGATTACCAAACCCTTCCTTCCACCTCCGACAAGACGTGTATTAATCACATCTTGTGAGTGTGTGGAGTGCCAGACCTCCACCGTGGTTCGGATCCCACGTTAAACTGTAGGTCCTTCATTTCATCTCACAATCACCCTACCATTAACACATTAGCGTAGGTGCGTATAACCCGAACGGGTAGTAAGACGCGGTGCTAATAATAAAACTGTTGATATCACCATGTGGACAAAATTTAACTATATGTTTATACTGGAGAAATATTTGATTTCTATTGCCCAAAAAACAAATTTTTTGCTATAAAAACTCCAAAAACACTTACCTTAACTTAGCGTCCCATTCTATCTCACCTTAAGGTACCAGACTAGACATATCAACTAATTCTCTTTTGTAAAATTGGGCATAACTTACCAGCAAACTGTCCTTAATTTAGCTTCTCCGCCGTTTGAGGAGGTGGAGTCACTGGTATTCCGAAGTTCCGTCATCTTTTGAATCTTCTGTTGATAACTTTTAGCACATTCTTCGTAGTCTGTCCTTACTTCTTGCATGCAAGGTGCGTGCCTCAGAAATTCTGAAAACAAAGGTCAGTTAGTGAAAAACCTATATATAAAAGACATACTCCGTAATAAAATATCTACTAAACAGTAACATATTACTCTGTCTACAGAGTACCGACCCATAGGTATACAGTCCATAGAATTCTAAAGAATATTATGAACAAGCTTTAGGTTGTCTTAAAGTCTGTCGATCCAGAAGGCTACGGAGAACCAAACAATGATAAAATAAATTGACGTGTGAATCCAAATGAAACGGTCGCCATTTTATAAAAGTATCGTATCTTCATTTACCTACTTTTAATGTCAATTCAGAGAAAAATTGGATAGCTTTAGGCTATCGTTATTTTAATTAAAACCACAATTTTTTTTACATATTAATGTCGATAGCTTACAGGTCTTGATAAAATTATTTTATTTCAACAAATATGATCGGAAAAAGAAGTATACTTCAACGATAGCTGACATAACACTTTGTTATGGGTAAAGAGTGTGTTTGCACAAAGATAAAAATAAGGTTTATAAGGACACAACGATGAAGGAATATGAAGAAGAGGTTATAGGTGGCATTTCAAAATAGCTTGGATTTAATTTAAACACTTGATGTAAAAGTGTAAAAAAAAACTAGATATTAGTTTCATTAGTACAATTTCTTGAAATGATTTAAAATGTTTAAATTAAAGAAACTTTCAACTCAAATTTAGAGTGTGATTTTTTTTTAGCACCGCGTCTTGCTGAAATTAAAGTTAAGAATGTTTTAAAGTAATAATAGTTATGAAAAATAGAATTATTCTTCATTGTGGGTACTTAAGGAAACAAACTCGAATTACTTTCGTAAAATCATTATAACGTAGAATGTAAAGATAGATTCAACATATTTCATGGTTTAGGGTGCATGAGTTTTTTAATCTAATATATATATTGTAAAATGTAATTTTGCTTTAAACAACAATGTAAACTTATTATTCTTGGAAACTTGAAAGTTAATTACCACACTTAAAAAAGTACGCCACCTATACTTATCTTGAGCTGGTTCTATCCAGTAAAGCTCATTACACCCTATCACCATCTTGAGCTTTTCTATCAAGTCTACCTCATTACACCCTATCCCTATCTTGAGCTAGTTCTATCCAGTCCACCTCATTACACCCTATCACCATCTTGAGCTAGTTATATCGAGTCCACCTCATTAGACCCTATCACTATCTTGAGCTAGTTATATCGAGTCCACCTCATTACACCTTGTCTATATCTTGAACTAGTTATATCCAGTCCCACAGTCCACCTCATTACACCTTGTCTATATCTTGAATTAGTTATATCCAGTCTATCTCATTACACCTTGTCTCTATCTTGAGCTAGTTATATCCAGTCCACCTCATTACACCTTGTCTATATCTTGAACTAGTTATATCCAGTCCACCTCATTACACCTTGTATATATCTTGAATTAGTTATATCCAGTCTATCTCATTACACCTTGTCTCTATCTTGAGCTAGTTATATCCAGTCCACCTCATTACACCTTGTCTCTATCTTGAGCTAATTCTATCCAGTCCACCTCATTACACCCTTAATCTTTCAGGTCCATTCTCTTCCCAATAATTTTATGTTTTATTAAAATTCGGAGAGCTCTTAGATAATTTCAAAGTGAATTAAAAGGTCAACTTCTTGAATACCTAAAGCTAATGTAAAAGATGGAGGGGGGACGCACCTGTCTGATATGGTCCTTCACGACATATCTCGTGGATCACAATGTTTGTACCATTGTATAAATGGTTAAAATGAAACCGTTGCTGTTCCGTCATGCAGCGCCTAGTATACCTGTCAATGCAGTGGAGTCCTTGGTTAAGGTCACTGAAAAAAACAACCCAAGTGCGATATTTTCAGATATGCATTCAATCGATATTCACATTAAAGCTATTATAAGTAAAGTAAATTAAATGCTTAGCATACATTATTTAAATTGAAAAATTTACACCAGGAGAGGAGAATTTATAATACTGTGATATAATATTCAGAATCGTCTATAAGTGTAATTACCAAATATAATAAATTAGCTATTTAATATTATTATACTAGTATAAAGACACATGGCTGACCCCCTTCCAGATGAGCTAGAAACTTGACATTTGGCAAACTTATAGCTTTTAGCCTGTAATCGACGGGAAAATTCCAAAAAGTTAAAAAAAAAGAAGAATTTTTAACCTGAAAAAAAATCAAAACGTCGGAGCAACTTTAAAGTCGGTGCGGACCTTTCTTTGGACTATCTTATGGCTAAACGATAAGGCCTATCAAAAAACGGCTCTGGAATTATATTAGTTTACATCCACTTGCAAAGAAAACTGACTGGAGGGAGCAAAGTTAACCCATAATATACAATTGAGTGGTTAGTGGATCTACACCCCGTTCACCCGGAAAAGCAGAAAAATTACCTTGTGTTTCCACTATGGTAAACATTATGAGATAGGGCCATGCTGTAATCCGTCAAGAAAAGACTCCTACCTTACTTGGTTCCCCTATGGGGTAGCTTTTAGCTTATAAGATAGGCTCATAGTTTAATCCGTCAAGGAAAGACTGCTACCTTGCTTGGTTACACTATGGTGTAGCTTATACGATGTGTCATAGTGTAGTCAGTCAAGGTAAGACTGCTACCTTTCAGAATAACCAAGTATGCTAAAGGAAGTTTGTTTAAAAAACAAGGGAGAATAGCTTGAAAGAGATTTAATGCATTTTTTAAATTATTATTATTATCAGCATCGTGTCTTACTACCCGTTCATATTATACGCCCTTACGCTAATTTGTAATGGTAGGGTGATTGTGAGATGAAATGGAGGACCTACAGTCTAACATGGGATCCGAACCACGGCGGAGGCCTGGCATTCCACACATCCACAAGTTATGATTAATACACGTCTTTATACTAATTACGCTGATGGTTTAAGGGATTTGAGGCTTACAATTATAAGTGTACCCGCATTTGCATGGAGGTATAGTGGAAGACCATTTTGGAAACTCACAATACTGAGATTAAAACCTCGATCTCCCCATCATCGGCAGTCTATTATAATGTGAGAGTAGCACCTTAGACCATGCGACCACTGAGGCAGGTATAGGGCGCTAATCTCATTAGACTAGACAACCGATGACGGGAAGATAGTAGTTCGATCTTGGTCGGGTGTACTGATTTTTTTTTTCCTAAATGGTTTCCCACTCTTTATATACACGCGAATACGGATAAACTTCCTCTAAATGTAACCTTGCCTCTCATTAGACCATTAGCGTAGTTAGTAAATAATCGTATAACCCAAATGGATGGTAGGACTTGGGGCAAAAAATAAGAGAGTAAGAAAGTATGTGCGGTGCATCGTATATTATTATTATTATTATTTTACAGAACGTAACGTTAGCAAATTGTGTGACGGCCAACCCTTGGAACGCTCATGAACCTCTCATCGGAAACTCATCTCAAACATCACAATTATTATACCATGAACTCATGATGACGATTTGGACAAATAATTGCCTAGCCTAACGCCACCAACCACTGTTCCCCCTTTATACATAATACACGGTGGCCAGAAACAATAAGACGGTAGATGCTGAGGAAAGTGATGGGCAACGTGATGGGATTTGGTTGACGTCCAGTGAAGCTTACCTGAGTCATATCATCTTCAAAAAAGTGAAGAAAAAAAATTTAGTAGGTAGCTTGCTTTTATTTAGCTATTGAATATTTACTTTTAAACTAAAGTTAGTTTTAAAGTTACTAATCGTCTAATTGTTTCGGCACCATCCTGTACCAACATAATGATCGAAGTGATCTCCAACAAACTTAAATTTTCTATCCGGTACTTAACCTTTCTATTGATTAGTTTTCCGTTTCTCGGACGGTTGTTTAATGACTGTTACTCACGAAATGTCTCTGCAGGCAAGTAATAACACTCTGGAAATATACATTACTTTCACTTTTATCCAGGGCTATGAATACATTACTCATTTATAAATAGCATCGAGTGAAGTAGCTCCATGCGAGCAATGAACCGACTATGTGGTCAAAACCAGACTCGTTTTATTGGTGAAGAGCACTAATTGAGGACCTGTATTCCAAAATTAGCTTTGTATCAAAATACTAACATTAAGTTTGTTTCAGAAACGTTGAAAGTTTAAAGAATAAAAGAGCATGTATGACTCAGTGTATGGATGTGGTTGAAGCGGAGAGAGTATTCAAGGTTAGGGAAGTGTGGAGAAAGTTAACTTGAAGATGGATTAAGTACGAAGTAGTTGTTTTTTGAGCTAAAGGCACAGTTTCTTGCCTACCCCGTAATGGAACAGCGTGATTATGTATGTATGTATGTATGTGTGTGTGTGTGTGTGCATGTATGTATATTATTGTGTATGTATATTATGTGTATGTATATTATGTGTATGCATATGTGTATTTGTATATATATATATATATATATATATATGTGTGTGAGTATTTGTATATATATATATATATATATATATATATGTGTGTGTGTGTGTGTGTAAGATGTATAAATATATACAAACCCTGTACACATCAGCAGACTTTTTAAGATAATAAAGTCTTGTAGATTACAGTGGGCAGGATAGAAGAACTAGCTCAAGATAGGGATAGGGTGTAATGAGGTGAAATGGATAGAACTAGCTCAAGATAGGGACAGGTGGCATAGCTAATTTTGTGTGGCAGTGAACTTTCTAGTTCCTAGCACCATATAGTAAGTAAGTAAGGTGTTTAACTAAAGTTACTTTATTCAAAATATAAAAATCCTTCTAAAGTCTTAAATTTTTCGACAGAGCTACATTTAAAAATGTGGTTCTAAATTGGATTCCAGATTATGACATAAAATTAACAAATAGGAATGAAATGACTCCTGTATATCTTAATGGTAAGCTATAGGTCCCGGGTTTGATTCCTTTGCGCATGTGTCTTTTTTCAATCTAAGGAACAAGAATATTAGGTTTATTTGATAAGAGCATCCTAAAAGTAAAAATTTAAATGTAAAAATATAGTTAAAAATCGACACATAACATAGTAATAAAGGTCAATCTCTATGTAAATATCCATCTAATCAAGCTCCTATGGTTCTTAATGATTTGTACAAAATTTTTACCGTTTGTAAAAGTAACCAAAATGAAGGTTTACTACTATAAATTGGAGTTTGCTCATCTCAACTTACGTAACTTTCTTTTGCCCAGAAAGGTAACAGGCTTTTCTTGTTTGGTTTCACTACTGTGCAGCATACAAGATAGTCTCATGGTGTGATCCAATCAAGGTAGGACTGATACCTTTCATCGTAAGAAGAGTGTACTCTCATTTCATTAATTACCAAAATTCATCAATTTTAATTCGACCACTCAATTACACCAATACAGATATATTTTGTACTGCATAATAGTTTCAAGTACTAAATAATGCCATTGTCCCTAATGGGCCTCTCTTTACTTTTATTATTATTATTATTTAGCACCGCGTCTTACTACCCGTTCGGGCTATACGCTTTAAGTACTAATTACGCTAATGAATTAGGAAGGTTTAATTAGAGGAAGTTAACCCGAATTTACGTGGAGGGAGAGTGGAAAACCATTTAAGAAAAACCACCCCTAGTTCACCCGACCTAAATTCGAACCTCGATCTCCCTGTCCTCAGCAGTCGAGAAGCTCAACACGACTAGCGCGTCAGCCAACTACGCCACCGAGGCGGGTCTCTCTCTACCAACAAAACATATAATGTCACGTACAATTTGTAGCTTTAGAGTGAATATAAACAATTTTACGACAAAAATATAATTTTGGAAAAATTAGTCTAATTTTCAAGGAAAGAATCTTAAAAAAAAATACAATTAAATTTTGATAGATTAAATAGCCAAGCTATTATATTGGTTAATTTCAGTTATAGCCTAATTTTAATATCATATTCTTTAAATTGAAATATGACACATGGACACGGCCAAAGTCCCAAGTTAGATTCCAATGTTCAGGTTTCATATTTTTTTCAATTTAAAGAGTTTACGGCCAACAGTGAAAACATTTTACTACTTTATTATTATCCTTTTAAAGGTATTGATAAGTGAGAATAGATCAAGTAGCTTTTATAACTAGCCTATGAAATGTAAGTAAAGTTTAGTCTGAGACTGTGGATTAAATGTTACTAAATTCCTAGTGGTAGATTTACAATTTAATAACTAAAAGTATTTAATTATATTTCAAATCCAATTTTTTTTAACGTTTGCTTAAATATTTAGATAAACGCAACGATGGCCACAAGGACCAAGGCATCAGTCTCGTTTCATTTTCTGGTGACGGGGAAGTACAGGTTTGTACCACAAGATAGGGATAGGGTGTAAAGAGGTGGACTGGATAGAACAAGATCAAGATAGGGATAGAGTGTGATGAGGTGGACTGGATAGAACTAGCTCAAGATAGGAATATGGTGTGATGAGGTGGACTAGATAGAACTAGCTCAGGATATAATTAGGTGTAGTGAGGTGGACTGGATAGAATTAGCTCAAGATAGAGATATGGTGTAGTGAGGTGGACTGGATAGAATTAGCTCAAGATAGAGATATGGTGTAGTGAGGTGGACTGGATAGAACTAGCTCATGATAGAGATAGGCGGCGTTCTTTTGTAAGCGCACCAATCAGCTTTCGAGCTGCTAATCGAGTAGATAGGTCTATGTTACCTGTTTTCTATGTTATTTTGACTTAGCTTAGTATGAATTTCTATCAGCTCCCACTTACGGTGGGGTTGATCAACAGTTGTTGAATATCTGTCATCAGCGCATTGGTATTAGGTTACAATTTTTTTAAATGTAGAGAAAAAGTTGTAATTAAATTCCAGGACACCCTTGACAGATATTCAACAACGGTTGATATCACCGTCTTAAAAAAATCAAATTCTTATGTTTCCACTGGAGAAATATTTAATTTATTTTGACAAAAAAAAATTGTGCTTAGGGAATCTTGTCCTTTTAAGATTCAGATGGATATCATGAGGTTTTGCAAATCTCTCTTCCAAGTAGTTCCATGTATTATCACCTCACCTACTGTAGCTATGACAGTCACCCCACCAACCCCTCTCCCTTTCCTATATTTCACCCTTTAAGAGTGTCCAAACATCCCACAGTTAATCCAGGCAGCCAGCCCCCTCCCCCTTCTATTTTAAACTTTGTTGCTTGCTACTCAACAAAAGACAAGCTATCACCGATGTACTCTCCAAGTAGTGATGCCAGGTTTTGAGCTACAATTTCGGGGTTTTATATAATGACGTCCAAAGTCTAAGGATAAGGTATTGGATCCCTTTCAAAGTATAATTTTTCTGAGCTACCGTAGGAAATAATTAATTACAGTATATTGTGACATATTTATTTAGTTTATCTATTACTGTAGAAATGTTTATAAATATATAGTGTTCCCAATATTAAAAAATATAGCCATTTATTTTAGTTTTTTTCAGTGTCATAGTTTTTAGGGTCGCTACTTACGCTAATTATTTAAATATAATATGTCATAAGGGAACTAGAATTAAAATAAGTGCACCACAATTTGTTTGTACAGAAGATAGAAAACCACACTTTGTTCCAGGTTCCAGGCTGTTAAAAAGATTGGCTATATATATATATATATATATATATATATATATATATATATATTTAAAAAGTGGCCAAAGTTATGCAAAAAATTTCCATTTGTTAAATTTTATTTCTATTAAATAGAATTTATATACTGTACGCCTACCTCACTTTAAAAATAGGTCCTACTGTTAAATTTTTCTAACATCATACTAACAAGAACATTGAATTATAAATTCTAAAAAAAATCTGAATTAAAAAAACTTTGTAAACCATGTTTCCATTCAGAATTATAAATTTATTAATATATGATTATAAGCCATCTAGAACATAAGTTTTTTCATTTTTGTTGCTACGTTCAGCACACAGACTATTAAAGGCTTAATCTGATTTAGTAGAGATGAGGAAGGTAGCTAAAAGAAGGCGAACCCACATTTGCGTGAAGTGGAGATGGGAAAATCAGAGTGATAAATCACTTGTGTAAAACCGTTAAAGGTATATACATATATATAACGGGAAATCCACCTTATGTTCACAAAGGCGAGACTTGAACCTCGATCTCCCTATCAATAGCGATCAAACCAAAAGCATGCAACGGCTAGAACACTGCCGCAGGTAATTAATCTTTGTAAACAAATATTTAATTTATCGCGACACCTCGGAGGGAAAGTATTGTGATCGTCAAAAAATTCGAACTCGATATTTTGATAAATGTTGACGTTTCATGACCCCCTGAAACTAACAAAGTTGTTTTCGCGTTGTCATGTCTGTTTGTATCTCGGACTGGAGTCGAAACTATTTATCAGATTGGGCTACAGCTTGGTATCTGAGGTTTTCATAAGGTCCCCCTGAGGGGTTTTTTGGAATTAGATGTCTAAACCTAAATTTAAGGGTAGTTTATCGAAGAGCAAATAGAGAATGACTCGATTTTATTCAAATCCACTCTAACGAGTTTGAATTAATTTTATATCTGAACACTGTTTATCATTATAAACAAGATGCAAATTATAATTTTCTCATGAATATAACTTTGAGGATACCTTACATGAGGGAAACTTTCCAATTTTCATCATTTCCCACAACTATTTGAAATAATAACTTATTGTAGTAAAGTTGAAGTACTATTAAAGGTAACAATATTTTTTTAAATATATTTTTATAAAACAAGGAAGTTCTGAGCTATAAACAATAATAGACTATATAATTTTTAATCCAGCTCTTAGAAAATGAATTTGATTCTTATGCTCTTTAGTGGACCAAGATGTTTCTCTTTTTCCAATTTTTCTGTAATAGTGCTCCTAGTTCCTAATGCCATAGAGTAAGTAACAGTGTATACTATTTCATTTATGATCTTTGGTGTAGTGTTTCTACAACAATGTGTAGACCTATTATTTTGTTTCACAAATCGTAACAATTTTTGGTAAATATTTATTTTTAAGTTAAAAGCGAAAGAAAGTTTGTTTGGTGTACCGTGAGATTTATTTTTTATTACAAAAATACAAAATTGCCTTTACATTTATGTGAGTTGGTTTGTGGACCTATTTTTTCTAAGACTCTTTATTATTATTATTATTATTATTATTATTATTATTATTGGAGTTTACTGACGTATCGACACAAGTAGCATCATTAAAATCCCTTTACTCATTTTTATATGCACAACAATATCTATAATATCTTAACCATTTTTATAACAACCTGTATATACACGTGTGTGTATGTGGGTGTAATTTCTTTTAAAATAATTTTATGACAATTTACAGGGGGCAGAAATAATAGCTGACACACATGGCACGTTCCCCCAAATTTGAGTTCCTGGATCCACCCCTGAATGTTAATATCTTCAAAATTAATCCTGTTGTAAGTAGAAAAAAAATGTCTCGTTTGTCTCTAAAACATGACTAAAGCTATTTAGATAAAGCATTCTTTTGCACCGCGTCTTACTACCTGTTCGGGTTATACGCTTAAGTACTAATTACGTTAATGGGTTAAGGATTGAGAAGGCTAAATTTAGAGGAAGTGAACCCACATTTGCGTGGAGGGAGAGAGGAAAACAATTTTTGAAAAACAACACCCACTTCACCCGACCGAGATTCGAACTTCAATCTCCCCGTCCCCGGCAGTCTAGCTCTGAAATACTGCGTTAGCTAACTACTCCACAAAGGTGGGTGTTAGCAATTTCACCTTTTCTTACAAAACCAATGCTATACAAATACATAGGTTTTATCTAATCACGGAAACAATGTTTATGCAAATTATTTATGAGCTAAACAGAATCAAACCTACTATATAAAAAACTTTTAACATACATCATGCAAATATATCACAGGGAACATTTTCAATAACTCAGGTTTGGAGGTGATAGTAGTAATAAAGTGAAAGACAATTAGTGCCAAGTCAAGGGTTTTACCTGATCAGGATATAAATGGGGTGAGGGAAGGGTGAGTACTAGGGCTTACAAAAAAAGATGGAAATATAGATAATGCCAAAAAGGGGTTGGGGAGGAGGTAGAGGTGGTTCGGATAACAGACCCATCTAGCGGGAAACGGCTGCACTTTTCCAACAGCTTAGGCATGATTTAATTTAAAAGTATAAAATTTTTGTCTAAATCATTGTATTATAAATATTCATCGTGTATAATAGAACATCATCTTAATCTCTATAACAATATGATAACTTCAAAACTATATTATTGTATTTAATGTTTAATTTAATTTTAATTTAATCAAAATTATGTATTATTGTAACTAAGTAAATATTAACTTGTAGATTTTTTTATAAATATAGTTCATATTAAATTTATAAGTTAAATAGAATGCAATAAACCGCATGTTGTGATTATGGTCAGTTTTTGAAGAAACGGCTATACAAATTTATCGTTCTTATATAGTAGGTGTCCATCCTAATCCTAAGGCGGGCGTAAATATCGGCATTATAGCATAAAGATAAAGACCATTCTAATACAGGCCGGCTTGATACATCGTACAAGGCATAGATTTAAAAATAGATGTCATCAAATTGAACCATGTTGACCTTTATCTTTGTGACCTCTTATTTCCTTGAGTCACCCGACGTTCATATGATTTGAACTTTTGAACTCTTTAAAGCACTTGAGCTTGTAGAAAGAATCTCTCTTATAGAGTACTAAAGGCGTGCTCGATTTTGTGTTAGGAATGGTCAATCTGCCACAGCGTTATCCCTAAATATTCTCACATGACATAAAAGTTATTCTATTATTGTTTTTAAGAGATCCAAACAGAAAGAACATTACAGTTACATACATAAATATTATACATTGTGTACCGTAATATGTGGGACACACTTTAGCAGCGAACAGGAGAGACACAAACAATTAAATAAACCCGCCTCGGTGGCCACGTGGTTCAACTCACTACTCTCGTGTTGGGCTAGACGACTGAGGATGGGGAGATCGGGGTTCAATCCCGGTCTGATGCACTGAGTGTGGTTTTTCTTAGATGATTTTACACTTTCCCTCCAAACAAATAAGGGTGCACTGCATCCAAATTAAACATTCATAATCCTTAAACCATTAGTGTAATTAGTACATAGGGTGACCTGGCGGTCTAGAGGTAAGGTGTCGAACTTCTGTGCTGGGGGTCCGGGTTTCAATCCTCGGTACCGGCACAGATTTATCTGATTGCCAAACCCTTCCTTCACCTCTGACAAGACGTGTATTAATCTCAAATTGTGAATGTGTGGAATGCCAAGCGTCCACCGTGGTTCGGATTCCACGTTAAACTGTAGGTCCTCCATTTCCTCTCACAATCACCCTACCATTGCACATTAGCGTAAGAGCATATAACCTTAACGGGTAGTAAGACATGGTGATAATAATAATAATAATTAGTACATAGGCGTACAACTTGAACAGGTAGTAAGACACGGTGATGAAAAAAAAGAGAAACCATTCAGGGGAAAACTCACATTACTCCAAATGTACCACGCATTCTAGACAGCCAATGGTGTTTCACGCAACGTCGACACTGCTAATTAGCGGGGTATTTTTTACTGTGTAAAAACACCTTCTTCGGTACAATTCAGTTATCAGCGTCTTGTTAGCATTAAAATGTTCCAGCTATTTTGCATTGCAAGTTCTTTAAATCTAATCTGCCTTAAACTGATCAAAATTCACAGTAGTAAACAATTATTCAAAAGCATTATCTGTGTTTTGATCGAGTTTTACGTTACGTGAATCTTGATCACAAACTTTTGTTTCTTTACGTGAACTTTAATGTCGGGACTACCATGAAATTAATATTGACGTATTGTAATATTCACTTAACGCTGACGTAATGTAACGTAACATAACATCTCGATCGATAGTTATAGAAAATAAATGTTAACTGTTTGAGAACAAATGGTGCACTAAAATGAAATCCAATCATTTAGGCCTGATTAGTCTGCAAGTACTTGCAATAGAAACTTACTGGGTAGGTATACAAAATAAAGTTTAACAAGAGGCTACGACGTGTTAAGAGTTCACGAGACGCGGAAAAAACTATTCTGAAGATGTCATCTGTATTCAATGACCAAAAAATCAAGTACTAAATACCCCTGTCAACGTGGCTCGAAAAATGATTGGCTAGCTAGAACACGTGATAATACCCTGCACTCAACGTTCATTTCACGTGAAAGTTCTCCCCTGGAAAACTCTTTTAAGTTAAGTGAACGTTAAGTTAACTGAATCGTGATGGCTTCCATTTAAAAATCACGAGGAGAACCTATTAAATCTTTTACGCGAACTTTAAGTTAATCGTGATACCGGTATAAATGAACGTTATGTTACGTTGATTGTGATCCGGGCAAAAAGCTGTATAAAATACTTGATTTCACTATTTTCATGATTATTTGTCAAATATTTGCTATCAGTTTCTGCTTGCCTAGTTCGGAAAATATGGATTCCGACCGCGGGAACGGAGGTAAACTACGATAAGGGAAATCAATGCTATCGCTGTTGGTACAATTGTCCTATTGGCGCATACAGCTTTTTTTTATATTATTATTCTATAGAGGTTCAGTTAATTTGAATTAAAAAAAATTGTGTCCAAAATCAATTCCACAAATGATAATGATTTTGATGTTTTGCAAGACTAGATTAATAGTCCGTATTACCACCTACTAACCGGTATATGATACAAAATTGTGTTACAATCAGAAGACATCGAATTGGGGTTTTCTGCTTTAAAAATATTGCAAAACGTGACACCATCTTGAGGAATAGTATTTATTATTCCGGCTGAAAGACTTGTTGTGACATTGAGGCATAGCTACCTGTTAACGCCTGGTGTAGTTTGATTCACGTTTCTACCGCTAGGCGGTTTTAACGGCAGTTTTAACGCCATCAGAGGTAGCGGTTAAAACGCTGGTCTAGACGAATACTTTTTTTCTAGCTTGATAACAAGGGCGCAAAGCAAAGGCTCGGTTACTAGCGTTTTAACTGCTAGTGTAGAACAGGCCTTAGACCAGGGGTCTACAAACTCTTTAACGCGGGCCACATACTATATTTTACACACTTTTGCGGGCCAAAGAAAAAACAAATCAGTTTCATAAATTAATTAATATCTTTAATTAGGATCTTTTCTGGGCAATCAGCATGATATGATTCAAAACGAAAGAGAAATGTCACAATTACAAAGAAAGACAGCAGGGCGTGCATATTTTCGAGAATGAAAAGAAAACACCTCATATTTACTCTGGGATAGCAATGTGAGATTTCAACCGTAACTAACAAATCACGATCTTTGCATGATAGGATCAATTAAAATAATGGAACGGTTTTTTTATTTTCAAAATATTGCTGAAATGAAGTTTAAAAGCTTAAGGTTCCAGTTATTAGAATGGACTTTAAATGCTCATAAAAAAAATTGCTTGATAGCTGGATTTGATATAATTCATTCTTGAGAATGTTTGTTCAGGTATGTTGTATCAAAAACTGACACAATTCCACAAATAAAGTGCTTCAAATTTGGAAACTGCTAATGCTGCAAAGATTTATAGAACTAGATCAGATTTCCTTCTTTAAAATTGTGTTACAGCATATAGACTGATTCGAGATCAAAAGCAACCAATTGAAACTGACTTGGTAGTGTTTCAACACTGCAGTCAAATGTATTTTGAAACAGCCTTAATTAATCTGTTTTTCCATCAATATCAGAAAGTCGTCCCCGGAATTGTTCTTTTTAAGTCGGAAATGAATTCTAAAGTAAATGAAAAAGGAAATTCTTCTTCATGTTCTTAGTTACATTTTTCACAACATGGGAAATGAACCTCGCTATGAACTTTCACCTGTCCTTTATAAAGCATCATTTTTGTCTTGAATGCCTTGGAATGTACCAATACATCATAAATAAAATGTTTCAGTTTGCAAATTCAGATTCGATTGATTCATATGGCCGCATCACGTCGGTCAAAAATGCCAAATTTTAAAGCCGGTAAGTGTTTGATAAAAAATGAAAAATAAATTAATACATTTTTCACAGAAAAAAGATTCTACCTTAACCGAGTTTCTAGGTAGTTTCATACTTTGCTGGTAGAGTGCTAAGAAAGGCAAGCCATTGTTTACGCGATCAAAATAAATACCGTATTGTGTTTGTTAAAAAAATGTCATTTTTGGAATATTTATGATAATTAAAAGCAATAATGTATATATTTATAAAATAATTTATAGTTATAATTTATATATAATAATTAGTCAACATGATTATTTGTTTAAAAAATTATATAACATATTTCATGACTTTCCTTTCGTAGAACTCTGCTGGAAGAATTGTAACTATCTACGAGCTGTTTGTTGCAGGTATAGGATGTAACACCACTGGTCTCTTACGCTGTAGTTTGAGGTCTTGGGTCACAATTATGGTGCCTGAGACTGAAAATGAGGGTTTAAATTTCCGAAAACACACTGGTTTGGTGTCATAAAGGAAGCACGCACGCGTACGAACTGATAATGCCAACTAAATTGCGTGGTTAACAAATAACGAAGAAAAACAGTTCATTTGTTTTTGATAACATCTTGTGATGGTCCAGATATGACCCACGGGCCGTAGTTTGGAAAATCCCTGTGGCCACCAAAGTGGGCAAAATTATTGTAAAATGTTATCAATAATGACCGAAACAAAATGTTTGAGTTTTCTAAAACAGGCTTCCATAAAAATCAGGGCTCAAAATGTGTGTCCTGTACGTTGATAGTCCGTTCTAGTAATGTGAATTGAGTTTCGTAAGTGAATATCCACCGTTCGTTCACCCCGTGAGCATTAAAAAAAAACCATTTAATTGAACTAGTACGTCAATAACAAACTATACGATATGGCCAACAAGAAAGACAGTGAGCAAAATTGGCGAGGAATAAAAAAAAAAGCTTATTTCTTTCTATTTCCATTATTTGTACAATGTGTGATATTCACTCAAATAATTGCTAATTTTCAGCATTTTTCTTACCCATTTATGTTTTTAAACCAAATTCTTTTTATTATTATTAGCACCGCGTCTTACTACCCGTTCGGGTTATACGCACTTACGCTAATGTGTAATGGTAGGGTGATTGTGAGATGAAATGGGAGACCTACAGTTTAACGTGGAATCCGAACCATGGTGGAAGCCTGGCATTTCACACATTCACAAGTTGTAATTAATACACGTCTTGTCAGAGGTGAAGGAAGGGTTTGGTAATCAGATAAATCTGTGCCGGGACCGAGGATTGAACCCCGGACCCCCAACACAGGAGTCTGACACCTTACCACTAGATCACCAGCCCCAGGTCACCTATAAAATTCTTCTTAATCAAGTAAAATCGCAATCATTACAGGGTGTTTGATTTTAAATCCCGGCATATTTGTAAAATAATTTTGCTTCCACCAGAACGTAACAGAAAACTGAAGTATACTTGCCGTTTAGTGTGAATTGTGCAGCGATATTACGTGACGGTGCCGGTATGTTGTGAATCGAGACCTAGGCTGAATTCAAGCCCAAGGGTGTTTTAACAATAATACCTTGGTTCTCCATACTTTGTCCTAGTGAATTATTTTTAATTTCCCTAAACGTTAACCTCCTGATCGTGTTTTTGAATTACCTAACGTAAATTAGAATAAGCAGTAAGACGTCATTAAAACAATAATTTTTAAACCTGCATAGATGGTCGCATGGTCTAGAGTGCCACTATCGAGTTGGACTGGGTTGCCGGTGACGGAGAAATCTGAATTCGAATCCTGGACGGATGTACTGACGGTAATTTTCTTATACATGTTTTAGTGTTATTCCTCCATGAAAATGTGGGCACATTTCATCTAAATTATAGCTTCCTTATCTATAACCAAACAGTGCAACCATGCGTATATTTTGGGACGCAGTACAAACACGAATGTTTGTCCATCTGGTCATTCATGCTTGTAGTATTCATCAAATGGCAAAATTAGTATTTTGATTTAAATTTAAATTAACAATACAAAATAGGATTAACAATACTCACGGGCAGATTTGAACTAACTCTTCCACTGTGGACACAAGACCGAACTCTGAGTTGTCTGTGAATACTCGCAGAGGCTGAGCACATTTGGTGAGATGTTCCTGTCCACAATCGTCACTCAGTACTAACAACCACACTGGAACAAGGACATGTGTTTACAGTTATTACTGAACATATCAATGAGGTTTTCAAATACTAGCCCTGTCTTAAGCTAGTTCTATCCAGTCTACCTCATTACATCCTGTTTCTTTCAGGCCTCCCCAATGTTCTCTTCTCATTGGATTTGCCAGTCAATATAAATTTTGAATAAAATCTAAGATTTTGAGGGTGACGTTGGAGAGGGTTCAAACTGAACTTCTCTCCATCCCCACTACCCCTCTTTATATATTTTAGGGTGTATAGTTAGTTATACCTTTAGAATATTACCTAGTAAGCCTGGCCTTCAGGCAAACAATTTCCTTTTTCCCTCAACACATATTTAGTGCTCCAGTGTTTAGATATAATTTATATGCTTTAAAGTTGTATGTGGTTTTGGGTTTGGGGTGGGGCTGGAGGGGGCAATAACCAGTTTCCCTTCACCTTTAACACCGATGTACATAATGAAACAATTATAACATATGAAATAAAACAAGTGTGCGATATATAATCAGTTCTATAGTGATCCCATTAAATCATTTTCAATTATAAATAAGTACTCTTTTTAAACCTGGATAGTTTTATTTTATTTCATTTTGCATTACAAAATATAATCATTCCTAATTAATTTTATTTTTTGATCTCGTCATAATCGTTATTTAATTAATGACCTGTACAGGGAGTACATGAAATAGTAGAGGAAGCAAGACTAAGATGGTATGGGCATGTAATGAGGATGTTGGAGTACATGAGATAGTAGAAGAAGCAAGACTAAGATGGTATGGACATGTAATGAGGATGTTGGAGTACATGAGATAGTAGAGGAAGCAATACTGAGATGGTATGGGCATGTAATGAGGATGGAGAAAGAGAGGATGCCAAAGAAAATGATGGAAATGAAGTATGTAGGAAAAAGACCACAAGGGAGGACAAGAAAGAGATGGAAGGAGCATATTACAGAAAAAGTGCAAGTGAGAGGAGAAGAATGGAAGCTATTAAAGGAGTAATAATGGTGGAAGATGAAGGCATTTTACTAAACTGACCCAGCCACAGTCTGGAAAGAGTTGTTGTTGATGATGATACGTTATTGATCATAAAAAAGCAATTTGATGTCCATCTCTATGATGAGATCTCTTGTTTTTGGCTGTTCCGAGCGTAGAAAGGGTTAAGTGGTCTTGCTATGGAAAAATGTAGATTTTGTAATGAAATACTCATTTTAAGTTTTTTCACAGCTCACGTGCGAGGAGTGTAGAGTTCTACCCTGCTTTTGTCAGAAATGCACCTCCTCACACATTATCAGTAACTCTCCCTTCACGTTTGACCAAATATACTTTTTTTTCTCGATATTTAACCACTTTTTCAGAAATAGTTTATATATTTTTAGCACCACGTCTTACTATCCGTTTGAGTTATAATCTACTTTATTAATTACGCTGATGGTTTTAAGTTATAGGAAGCTTATATTTAGAAATAGTGAACCAGCACTTGCGTGGAAAACCATATTGGAAAAGCCACCATCAGTACACCTGAACAAGATTCGAACCTCGATCTCCCCGTCATCGGCAGTCTAGTTTACTGCGAAAATATCGCGTTAGACCACCGATAATTTAAATATAATTTTGAAAATTTGTTGTGTAGAATTCTGGTAATTACTGTCAAAAGTAATCGCTTCACTTTTTAAATAGATGGAGGTACTTATACTGTATGACTTAGGGCCGATCTGATGACTCCTGGATAAATATTAATCTGGTAGATAAATATTTTTATCTAGTGTATAAGTTAAAAGTGCGTCTTATGACAGACAGATAAAATATATTTATCCAGCACATTTTTATCAGGAAGTTTAATTACCTGATAACTTTTATCTGGAAGTTAAAATTGTTGTTGCCATAGTGATGTGTTGTTTTTAATGAGGTTTCGCCAATCAGAATCTGTTTTTAGGTTAAAATCTTGGTTCACGTGTTAAGTAGGCACAGGCCCCGGCTCTAACTATATAAAGTTAGACCATTTAATTCACTTTTACAAAAACTGACAAGCTATTTGTAGAGTTATAGTTATATGAGAACAAATTGTTTAAATATGAGTACAATAATTGAAATTTTGTAAACGTTGTACCCAACTATTGCCCACATTTTGGCAGACACCGAAATTAGCACTTGAAAGACAACTTAGCTTCTGCAACCACGTGACGCCATCTGTTAAATCGCACTCGTTTACCCGCCATTATTTAACAAATGTTGAGAGTTCTCACCACTAGCTAGTTGTAGCGCTATCAGCAGGGCTTATGCGCATGCGCACACCAGTAAAAACAGTATCAACCTTACGTGTTCTGTATAAAATATATTTATCCTACAGATAGCTAGCTATCTGGCAGATAAATTCAGTTCATAAGACACGTGGACATTAAAGTCGCTGATATAGTTTATCTGGTAGATAACTTTAACCTACCAATAGCCATATTTATCCGGTAGTAATAAGACCGGGCCTTAATCTAAAAACATGTGTAAAGCCATAGAAAACATGTTTAGTTTATAACAAGTTAATTGTTATTTTATCCAACCTTTAAGTAAAATTCAGATTATAAGTTTAAAATAGTCAAAATTATATTATTATATGTTGAACTTGTTTTATTAGGTGATGGGTTTGAAAGGTAATGTGATACTTTTTGGTCCTCCTCATGCCCAGACAGACTGGACCCTTCTTCAGAAGTAGTCAAGGAAAAGGATGAAGAAGGGGTGCAATACAGTTTTTTGTGGAAATTTCTAGAATATAAGAATTTCTGCTTGATGACCCTTCAACGGCAACTCGTCTCACTCATCAGTCATCACATATACTTCGCGATGGCCACGTCGGGCGCTTTGATATTAATTTGATAGAACTACTCCCTTTAATGGAGGGGACTTAGTAATATGACACGGTCATCCTGCGTCAGTAATTCCATCATGTGTAATATCGGATCGTGTGACCCATTTATTCATATTTCAATCGAAGGACTTAATTATCCTTTTGTTGAAAAAATACATTAATAACATTTTAAGAGCAGATTTTAATTATATGACAAATATATAAATGACCCAACATAACCCGAAAACGTCATGTGAGAATCATGACATAACAAAGTGACGCTGAAACTTGTGGAACATTTCCGAATCATGACGTAACAAGATGATCAGTGAATTTGTTCGGATTTTAAGCAAACTTGAATAAGAGATCATGTTAGGCTATAAGTTATAAACCTACTTTTTTATTTGATAGTAAACTTTAACAAGACGTTTAAGTATCAACTTTATAGTACGACCAGTACATATTACAAGCACTTGATAAGTACTATGCCAATTTACCAAGAGCGTAAAGATAAGATACAATAAGGGATCAAAGGTAACATTGTCTGTATGTTGAGCGGATTGTTAATTATATTGCGATTACAAATGCTCAAATGAACCGGCCCCATGGTGTAGTGGTTAGTGCATCTGGCTACGAGTCTAGAGGTCCCAGGTTTGATTCCCGGCTGCTATATTAGGTATTTTTCCTAAAAGGGGAATTACCCTAATGGTCACCAGGGTTTGATTAATTAGGCTTAAGTTAGGTAGTAGTGTTTCCATTGGTTGGTTACACACCATCATACTCACTATCACCCTCATACTCACTATCACCATCACACTCACTATCACCCTCATACTCACTATCACCATCATACTCACTATCACCATCACCCTCATACTCACTATCACCATCACCTCACCTAATCGGGACATGGAAAGAGCCTCCACGGAAAGGATGTACTATTAGTACATTAGTACGTCCCCTGGAGAACGGTACGTTAGTATGGGCTAATCTTTCCGCAAACTGGGCTACGAATAATGTAGCCGATACGCGTAATATTTATACTTGCTTAAAGTGGGGTAAAACAAGTTTAGGCCCGTACATATTTATTTTTTTACAAAATAACACTTTTTGGCCAACATAACTAAATTATTGCTTCGATAGATGCATTTAGTTTAATTTTCTATACATCGTGATTTGAACAGTTATTGAAAATTAGCCATGTGTGGCTAGAATTTGAACATGACTTTTTATCTTCATTTAAAAAGACATGTTCAAATGCCATTATGATTATGTACATGTGCAACAAAAATTGAAACTTGCTTCGGGGGCCACATGGTCTAAGGCGCTACTCTCACAGTAGACGATGACAGGAAGATCAAGGTTTCCATCTTGGTCGGGTGTACTGAGGGTGGTTTTTTTCTTAGATGTTTTCACACTCCCCCTTCATGCAAATGCGGGTAAACTCCCTTTAAATATCACCTTCTTATTCACTAAAACAATTAGTGTAATTAATACAAATGCAACATTATAACCAGAATGGATAGTAAGACTTGGTGATCAAAAAAACGTTGAGATTACCATAATATAGGCTATATGATGGAGTACATATAATTTATATATCTAGAGTTTACATTTTTAGAATATTAAGGTTACATTTAACTGCTGTCTTGCAATAAGGCGAGCTATTACACTTAATTTTCAACCCTAATTATTAAAAAAACCTTTTAGACAAAATGACAAATAGCCTTTTATGTAAATATCTATAGCTTTTACCCATGAATATAAAACACAAACACAAGAAGCGTGCAAAGATTTGAAATATCAAATTTCAAATCTCTCTCGCTTTGTTTTTTACACCCACGATAATGTTCGCGTCTTTAAAACCATTCCAAGAAAGAATAAAACCTCGATATAATACGAAAAAATGTAAACTATCTCATTAACTATGACATGGGTGTCCTGGTGGTCTAGGGGTAAGGTGTCAGACTTCTATGCTGGCGGCCGGGGTTCAATCCTCGGTCCCGGCACAGATTCATCTGAAATCACCGTACCATTACACATTAGCGTAAGTGCGTATAACCCGAACGGGTAGTAAGACGCGGTGCTAATAATAATAATAAACTATGACATGTTTCAAAATATGATCATTTTTATAACAGCATTAAACAGTGTTTCAACACCGACTAGTGATTAAATGACACACACAACGTAAACATAGTATAATATAGTGTGGTTTTCTTTCTCTCTAAATATTCCTCTTTACCTATCTGTACTAAATTGGATGATTTACAAATTAAGAGTCGTGTTGTGTGACAACAACAAAAACCTATCTTAAGAATTTTATTCGCGTGTTTCAAGCCTCGTTCCGCATTTAAAAAAAATACCTTGGAACACAGCTATAAAATACTCGCATTATCGTGTTTAGAAGAGGAGTTCATTCTCTAGCGTCCTATTCATCATTAACGTGTTTTACTGGGTTCCTCCTGTTGCCAACATCGGAACAGTTTAGGGAGTAGGGAAGTTTCAAGTTAGGGAAAGGGGAGGGGCTAGCAATCCCTCAGGCACGGAGAGAGGTAAGCCAGGTGATACGCAGGGTGTATATACACCTCGATGTTACATTTGCAATTGCCTAAAACACGAGAACATCCCCGCGTAAACCAAGCCAAAAATAGTAGTCAGAGCAAAACAAGTCTGGATGTTGACAAATTACCCAAAGAAGCTAACTTGTGTTATCTGAAAGTGACTAGGGAACACACGCAAACTAGTTTGCAAATACATCACTACTACATATCAGTGTATGGAGGACCTTAAAACTTTTGTCAGCAAACATTTTTTAAAACAGGATTACGCACCAAAGTATTTAATTACTGTTGGATTTACTTGAATAAAATTTATAATTATGTTTTAGAGTAAAATAGCCCTAAGCGAGATACACATTTAAGTTAAATGTAAATGATAAAGTTATTATTGTTATTAATAGCACCACGTCTTACTACCCGTTCGGGTTATACACACTTACGCTAATGTGTAATGGTAGGGTGATTGTGAGACCTACAGTCTAACGTGGAATCCGAACCACGGTGGAGGCCTGGCATTCCACACATTCACATGTTGTGATTAATACACGTCTTGTCAGAGGTGAAGGAAGGGTTTGGTAATCAGATAAATGTGTGCCGGGAACGAGGAAAAAACCCCAGACCCCCAGCACATAAGTCTGACAGTGCGTATAATCCAAACAGGTAGTAAGACGTGGTGATAATAATAATAGTAACAAAATCTCCCTGCCCGCAAGTGCGAGTATAATTCCTTCAACTAAAACCTTCATAATCCCCAGCTCGCTAGTATAATTAGTACACGAATGTATAACACTAAGGGGTAGTAAGACACGGTGCCAACAAAAAAACACCACTTATTTGTGAGCCAGTAATGAGCATGTCATGTGTCTATTTGTACACATATTACATGTATATATATATATATATATATATATATATATAGTTATATCAGCGTGATAAATTTATCTGTCTGTATCTCGAACTCCAATAGGACTTTTAGATTTAGATAATCATTTTAAACTTACTATTGTATGTTTTAAAAAAGAACATAGCTATAAGATGTAATGTTAATTCAAGATGTAGATCTTCGTCCCGGGCTACATGCTAGGAATCGAGGGAGATAGATAGTGTGAATACATAAATATAAATAAATAAAATATGGAACTGGTTGTAAGATTCATTGCACGAAAAATAAAAGTTCGTTTTGAATACTTTAAGAAATACATCAAGAGTTGAATAGTCATTGAAAGATTCTTAACTGTCAGTTAAAAAAACTACTAAATCGACTTCTACCTATTCAGCTGGCAATCTATATGCTCTGCACCCGTTAACTTATTTTTAAAGTTCCAATATAAGACTTTGAGCTTCCATAAGGTTTGTATGACCCTCATTTATTTCCTATTGGTTCCAAAAATTTTGGATGGGTGAGCTGTCGCTTAGACAACATGTCTGTTTCCTGTTGGCTTTAATGTCTTATGTACAATCCTTACTATGTCCACCGAGTCTTACTACCCGTCCGGGATATCCACATATTTACAGTCTAGGTTTCATAGAGACTCACCCAAAAAGGTAACAGTCTTAACTTGAATGATTCCAATATGGACCTATCTTACAGGCTATGCCATAGTGAATTAATGAGGTAAGTTTACCAACTTTCAGGATAAACGATGTATACGACATTTTACAATACAACCATTTTTTTGTCGTGATCAACATTGAAAACATGTTACTAAACTATTGTTGTTATTTTATAAGTATGAATAATATCATAAGTGACTTCTGCAGATAGCATTAATTGACTTATGAATAAGTGAAAGTAGCTGTCAGATTAAGCCCATCATTTGAAAATTGGTGTGTATCGCAAGTGTGTCATTGTACTGGTGTCGGGAAAATTGCGCCCGGGAAAACTGCAACTTCCCAGAAAAAGAGTAAAACTGCGCCCTCCCATGAATCATCACACTAATAGGCGAGAAAAGTGCTCCCACATGACCTTGTCTGTCTCACTAACTTTAACAAGATCGTGTGGGCGCACTTTTCTCACTTTCCTCACGACCTTACCATTTCCATAGGCGTGTTTAGGAGGGTGGGTATTTCAAATCGACTCATCGCACATCGTGAGGTCTTGAGGAGGTCAAAGAACATCGATTCATCGCACCTGTCTCTTTGCCTGTTGGTTAGGTTAGGTTAGGTGTAGGTTTTTCAATGAAACAAAGATTAGTATGTATCTGTAAGCATTTGATGTGAACGTATATATTGAAGTTACCAAACTAATTATTGACGACCTTTTACTCCATTTTTTTGAATCCAGGCTTGACTCTTCAAACACTTTGTTAGGTCCTTGGGCGTACTTGTTTTGTAAGTGTATAAAACAGCGTGTGGGGAGCACTTTTCCCAACCTAATGGTGTGATGATTGATAGTAGGGCACAATTTTCCCCTTTTTTTTCTGGGAAGGCGCAGTTTTCTTGGGAGATATTTTCCTTAATCCACTGAACTATGGCCAAGGAAGCAACATTTTAATATGAACTCAACATATCAATTACATCCATACAAGTTTTTTTCAGGTTTTTTTAGTTCATACGTTTTATCAAACTTTTTATTTAGCAACGCGTCTTAGTACCCTTTCATTTTTAGCGAGAAGTAAGGTTGAATTTGATCATAATCGGAGCATAATTGTGTAGAGGTGTGGGAAGCTTCAAAATGTTGAATTCAAAGTCGTGAGATTAAATCTTCGCTTCAACTCAGACCCCCACAATAACCTGACTTCTTCGAAACATTTCCAAGGAAGAAGAAAACATATGAGATGTATAACTAATAATAGACGTATTTAAACATATAATAATTTTTATAAAAGCTACTAACTAGTATTTTAACACCGAGTGGTGGTTTAGTTACTTCAATGACGTAAGCAAAGATAAATTCAGATATGTCCGCATAAAAGAATAACTTATTTTGTACTCCGTTATTTATTCTAAGCCTCTCTCTCTACCAATATGCATTAGTGGATAATATACAAATTAAAAATAGTGTTATGTGATGACAGCAAAAACTTTAATTACCTTGGTGGCCGCATGGTCTAAGGCATCATTCTCGTGGTAGACTAGAATGTCAATGATTGGGAGATCGGAGTTCGAATCCCAGTCGGTTGTACTGAGGAGGGATTTTTCAAATTAATTTTCCGCTCTCCTCCCCTACCCCCCCCCCACGCAAATGTGGGTAAACTTAATCTAAATTCAACCTTCATCATCCCTAACTCATTAGCGTAATTAGTATATAATATGCGTATAACCAGAACAGGTAGTCAGACGCTGTGCTTAAAAAAAAAGAAAACCTTGTATTCAACGTTGTTTTTGCTTCGCATTTAAAAAGAGACCTTCCCACATTCCTAATTTATTAATCCTCTTAAAAAGTCACAATTTGACTCAAAATTAGATTATAAAATAAGTATTTATTTGGCATTAACCCCTACTCCCCGTATTTACTTTACTGTAGCTGGTATAGCGCTAAGACGACGCGCACAAGTTGGACATGTCCTGCTAATTCCATCTTCTCCCATATTCCAACCATCTAGTGCCTGCTGTAATTGCTCAGAGAGACCAAGGGAGTTTATAGAGGAGTTTCTTTTTAAATGAAAATGTTCCGTTTGTAAGTTGTACAAATACAAGACTTCACTCATCTGGACACGTCTTCATCATAGCTCTCAACCTCTCTCCATCTTTCCTTCCTTGTATTTTGGTCACGATGCACTAGGGGATGGGGATGAAATATTCAGGCCAAGTTTCTACCACAAAGTTGGCTGTCTGCTTGCTACTTCCAAATTCTATTTCTCCTATCTTCCTTCTAACTCGGACCATGGAACGCGCATCAACCTAAGTTTCTACACCTTTGAAAACCACTGATATTTGTTTCCTAATGTGTTCAAAAGATTTTCACAAATATATTTCTAGTTAATATTACATTTTCCATTCCAACATTTCATTGGAACTACCATGTCAGCCAAAATAAGTTAAAACGGGGGAGGGAGGGGGGGGGGGTTACTGTAGAATGATGCTGTGACGTTGATTAACAGATCTTTTCTCCAGCATCGCGTCTTACAATCCTTTCGTGTTATACGCTTATGTGCTAACTACGATAATGTGCGCTAGGGATTAGAAAGGTTGAATTCAAAGGACATGTACCCAAATTTGCAGAGAGAGACCATTTGGAATAGTCACCCTCAGTACAACCGACTAGGATTCGAACCCCAACCTACCAGTCATCAATAGCCCAGTCTATTGTGTGATTGAAGCACTAGACCATTCTACTCTCGAAGTGGGTATTTGCCGAAATAATTCGTGACAAAATTGGTTCCGATAATTGAACATTTGGATTAGTTTGATTAAAGAAACCTCCAACAGTGTTATCCACAAATAGAAACATAATTATATATCGGGTTACAATAATAAGAACGATCCACTTGGGTATTTTACGGTCCAAGGTGTCACTCTCAGAATAGGCTGGATTTCCTATGACGGGGCGATTAGGATTTGAATCCTCTCCAGGAGTACCAAAGGTGTTTTTCCTAACTCGTTTCTTACTATCACTCAACGAAAATTCTAGTACACTACCTTTAAATGCTGCCTCTCACATCCCTTCAATATTAGTGTAATTAATATATAGGGTGTACATTAACATGTATGGCCCGCTTCAGCGATGAACAGGAGAGACAAGAACAAGGGAAAAAACTGGTGACCTGGCGGTCTAGGGGTAGGGTGTCGGACTTTTGTGCTGAAGGACCGGGCTTAAATCCTCGGTCCCGGCACAGATTTATCTGATTGCCAAACCCTTCCTTCACCTCTGACAAGACGTGTATTAATCACAACTAAACTTGTGAATGTGAGGAATGCCAGGCCTCCACCGTGGTTCGGATCCCACGTTAAACTGTAGGTCCCCCATTTCATCTCACATTCACCCTACCATTTAACATAAGTGTAAGTGCGTATAAACCGAACGGGTAGTAAGACGCGGTGCTTATAATAATAAAGGTACAAAATTAACGCGTGTGCCACTTGACTGTTTCCGACTTAGAGACAAGCGATTCCACTCAACTGTTTGTAGACCATACTCGATATCTCTCGACCTGTTGATTAGGTGTATTATGTGGTTTTTTCCTGTTTGTTCTTTTGACAAGAGAAGTTGATATTCCGCTGTGCGTTAGGGAATGGCCAGACCGGGCGAGTGAGCGACTAAAATATAAATAGAACACATTGGTTGTAATGAGAGGTGGCCACACTGGAGCGAGCGAGCTTGAAAGAAAGAACTGGTTCTACTTTTAAAGCGCGCGCGCGCGCTCAAAGCAGTAGAGTCTAGTTTACAGGCGCTAAGCAATATTATTGTATGTTGGTTCATTAAGTGCTGGAAAACTTCTCATTTTGACATTAGGTTTTGCACACCTGCTACTAACGGCCTAGTTTAATTGGTAAGATCATAAACCATATATATATAAAACTGATATATATATATATATAACTGATATATATATATAACTGATATATATATATATAACTGATATATATATAAATGATATGTTAAAATACTTCAATATTATAATAAAAGTAGGCCTTTACAAATAAGAATCGCCTTTAGCGTAGAGAGAGGATGAGGAAACCACAACAATAAATCAGTTGCCAAACACCACCCTCAGTTCACTGAGCCAAGATTCGAACCTTTGCCTCCTTGTCAACAACTATCGAGAGCTATTTGCTAGTCACGCGCTCACTCGCACGCTTGTCAGTCTGGCCGAACCCTTAGGCGTGCGTTCGGAAATAGCAGACATGCACTTGATGTGTGAATTCGCCGAATGTAATGCAGCAGAAGCAACACGTCGTCTCTACGCGGATCGTTTCCCTGAAAGACATCTTCCAGTCAAGAAAACATTTCAGAAATAAATGAACTCTTATGAGATAGAGGACTATTAAAAAACGAGTGTCAGAGGGTGGCAAACCAGTTTTTCATTTTCAATTTGTTTGGGGTATTTAAAGAGCACGTTCTGAACCGACTGGTTATATCAGCACAAGAGAATTTCTATGAGCGAAAGCGATAGGGGCTTACCAATTTGCCAGGGAATGTATTTTCACACGCCTTCCAGGTTTCTTTTACATGCCACAATCGACATCGGACCGACGGCTTTACTTCACCTCCAAAGGAAGATGTGCTAAGGATTTTTATCGTTCAATAAATATCCGGTGACCCCAGCAGAGTTTGAACCCGTGAATATCAGGTCCTGAGGGGATAACTTTACCCCAAGACCACCAAAGTCGACAGCACAAACCAGTTAGCCGATCTTGCAGCCCGTTGAAGAAAATTCTGGCACCAGTACCTGAAGAAGAGCAGCGGGAAAGAACGTCGTACAAATGACAGTGTGGAGAGTTTTGTGAAAGCAACTGCTATATCCGTACCATGTTCAACGGGTGCAGGCATTTAAAGACGATTGTCCTCCAAGAGTCAACTTTTGTACTTAGTTCCTGTAGATGTCGCCGATACGTATTTTCTGCCCACTGCATTATTTATCAATGAAGCTGGATTCACCAGAGATGAAGTCTTCAATTTTTATAGCACTAATTATTGGCCTGAATAAAATCCTCGTGCTATTCATCAATCTTGACACCAACAATTCAGTGTCAATATTTTAGAGGAATACCTTGCGACGATTTTATCGGACCTGTTTTCCTTAATGTGAAAATAACATGTGAATCCTATGTACATATCTTAAGATATTAAAAGATTATACTATTTGAAAAAGTTCAACTGGGTGTTTGTGCATCGCGTGTGGTCTATGTGTGACGGTGCACCACCACAGTTTAGCCAAGTAACCAGAACTTTCTTGAACGAAGGATTTCCTAACAAATTCAGGATATTATAATGGTTGACCCAGCGTTCCTTGGACTTAAATCTATTAGATTTGTATATGTAGAGCCACCACGTGAAACCGTTTGTTTATTCAACACATATGTTGAGTATTGAAATACTTCAAGGTATACAAGAAGGTTTCCAACGAATCCTAAGAACACCTGGTATTTTCGAAAAGAGTGCAGCGTTCTATGACAAAGACTGCAGCCTTGCATTCAGACTGAAGGTGGCCGTTTTGAGCACTTCTTACAATGTTAAGCAGCTCCACATTAATGGAGTACAAACATAACCATAACTCGGAAACAAGGCCAAATGGGTCAAATGTTTGTATGAAAATTTCATTGTTTTTGTTTTCCACCGCTGAAGTGTAAGCCAAAAGGTCAATGAGACGCGATGAAAAAATAACTATAGTAAATGATTAATTGCAATTTTAAAACAGATGACAAATAAAATTAATAAATGTAATTATAGATGTGAAAGTAACGGACAGGACTAAAGAACACGTGGACTGACGCAGAGAGAAGGAGAGGTTATGTACTGGTTCCAGTGATTTGGCTGGGTGGCGATTCGGATAATAGGGATTAACATAATGGGTGGGCTACTGTATTTAGTAGCGATTATCTCAGATTTCTTTAGAAATTATGGTCGGGGGGGGGGAGGGGGGGTTGTACTTCTCCCTATAATCTCGGAGGTTGGGATTTGACTAGGATCAAATCCCGGCTTGGCCACATAGTGTGCTTTTCCTCCACTGTGATTTTTGACTGTTATTCCCGTTTTCTCTAGAGGAAGATTATTCTGAATTTATTCTTTAACCCCCATTCTCATATCCAAGTGGTAAAATGTGGTCGTAGTTTGGTCCAATTGCCGATTATTTTGACATATATTTGAGTGGATCTTCCTGATATCCAATAAGCACTAGAACTGAATGTTATAGTAGTATATGCTAGGTAATGTGGTGATATATGATGTATGTTTAGAAAGTGCACGCTAAGAGCCAGTCTTATGATTCCTAGATGTATTTATCCATCACATTTTTATCAGGAAGTTTAATTACCTGATAACTTTTATCTTGAAGTTAAAATAGTTGTTGCCATAGTGACGCGTTGTTTTTAATGAGGTTTCGCCAATCATAATTTATTGTTAGGTTAAAATCTAGGTTAACGTGTTTAGTAAGCACAGACGCAGGTTCTAACTATTTAAAGTTAGAACATTTAATTCAAACTTTTATATAAACTGATAAGCTATTTGTAGAGCTATATTTATATAAGGACAAATTATCAAAATGTAAGTACAATAAATGAAGTTTTGTAAACATTGTACCCAAATATTGCCAACATTTTGGCAAACACCGAAATTAGTACTTGCAAGACAACTTAGCTTATGTGCCCACGTGACGCCATCTGTTTCCTCGCACTCGTTTAGCCGCTATTATTTAACAAATGTTGAGCAATGACACCACTCGCTAGTTGTAGCGCTATCAGCATGCGCGCACCAGTGAAAACAGTACCAACCTTGAATTTTCTGAATAAAAATATATTTATCCTAAAGATAGATAGCTGGCAGATAAATTCAGTTAATAAGACGCGTATAACATTAAAGTGGCTGATAACTTTTATCTGGTAAATAACTTTAACCTACCAATAGCAATATTTATCCGGTATCATAAAACCAGCCCTAAGAAGGCCATACTGCAAACCCTCTTATCCAGACTAGACATTGGTTGTGATCAAATAGCGTAATCTTTTTATTCATCAGAGGTTTACTAAAAGTTATTTTCGTAAACAGTATCAGCCGGATATCTTCAGCCCTAATCCTGCTGTAGAAAATAACCCTGGTATATAACTTATGAGCTAACGACAATACAAGAGTCTAGCCTCAGGAGTTGACCAATTTCCCTGTACACGGATAACAAGCAGTTCAGGTCAAAGAGTGGAGCGGCTTACGTTCGAATAGAGGCTGTATGAAAGAACCTCAGTCTATTGAGAGCTTGTCACTTTATACTTGGTGATCACAGGTCCCTCATCATTTAAGGTCATTTGACCATCAAAATTACATTTGCACAATTTTAACAAGTGTTTAATTAAGACCTAAGATATAAATGGTGATTCTATATATTTAAACTATAAATATTTCATTGTGTACACCTCATTTGTATGTCTAGTTATAATAAATTTAAGTCCCATACATTAAATTATTACTTCAAACAAAAAGCATAAAATATCAAGCTTGAACCCACATAACTCGTGAACTGTATTTGAAAACAGTGAATCACTATTTATAGCTTATAATTATATATTTGTTAGTGTGACCTGATGGTCTAGGGGTAAGGTGTCAGACTTCTGCGCTGGGAGTCCGGAGTGCAATCCTCGGTTCCGGAACAGATTTATCCGATTGCCAAATCCTTCCTTCACCTCTGACAAGACGTGTACTAATCACAACTTGTGAATGTGTGGAATGCCGGGCCTCCACCGTGGTTCGGATCCCACGTTAATCTGTAGGCCCAACATGTAATATCACCATCACCCTACCATTACACATTAGCGTAAGTGCGTATAAACCGAACGGGTAGTAAGATGCGGTCATAATAATAATAATAATAATAATAATATATATTTGTTAAAACAGTTCAATAAAATGATAATGTTCAAATGACGTCAATGTGCCTGATATATCAAAAAATGAAACGTTTTAGGCAGCTTGTGACGCTTAATTTGTTTAGCATAGCCCATGGTTTATACACTTTGGCCTGTGGTGACAATTATCAAACGCCAAACGTTGAAATTTCAGTATAATTTTGTAAATAGTTCAAGCCATAGGTAACCAAACTTCGGGCCACAAGCCAATATGTGGTGTGTCACAAAGATTTTGGTAATTATTTGAAATTAGAAAATTATAAAAAAATAGGAAAGTTAAAAAACCGAGAACAAATTAAAAAAGGGATATAATAAGGGACACAATATCCGGATAAGGGAATCGATTTTTATGTTCGTGTTTGTGACGTTAACGCCTATGACGTCATCAACAGGAAATGGGCCCCGCTTGGGTGATCATATGGTCTAAAGCGCCACTCTCTAAATAGACCAACTTCTGATGACGGAGAGCTCGTAGTTTGACCCTGTTCGGGTCTACTGAAGGTGGTTTTTTCTAAATGGTTTGCCACTCTATCCACGCAAATGTGGTACTCTTCCTCTAAATTAGGCCATCCTCATCCCTTACCCTTTAGACTAATTAGTACATATACGTCCAACCCAAACGTCTCATCAGAAATTTATCAGATTTTATTGTTGTTAAATTAACCTACTCAATAAATTTAAAAAAATTATAACTACTACAAAAAATACTACCCTCCCACTAATGTTCTAGGTGGGACGCGACAGTTTGCCGCTCTACGAATTGGTTGTAGCTATAAAAAATTGTGAGCCAGTGACTAAAGGTGTTTTTCCACACTCGTCTTTTTTTTTGTTTAGTGCGATGAAATAGATTGTAAACGCCCCCCCCCCCTCCTTTCAGGGGGATTCCTCTTACCCCCTCTCCCCCCTAGCGCGTGAATAGCTTTATAATCAGGTTAGATCATCATCTCCACCTCAGTGCCCCAGTTCACCGCAAACAGTGAAAGTACTCGTGTCGTGTAGTCTGACTATTCGTCGACCCGGCCTCAGATCAGATGTCTGGAAGGACGTAAAGCCATCAGTCGTCACCTTAGTTCAGCCGGTAGCTTATCTCTCAACTGAGCTAGAGTCCCGGGTTCAATTCCTGGCATGGTCAAAAAGCTTATCATTGGTGAAATATGGGTTTCTCCCTTTTACAGTGATGAATTAACGACCGGGGGTCTAGATGTTGTGTCTGTTCTAGATTTAAGTTAGTTTATAAGTGGTGTGATGATATAATCAGTCGGTTCAGAAAGTGCACGTTAAATACCTCAAATAAATGAATGAAATGACATGAAGCTTCAAGAGTTATCGTCATACCAATTTTTGGATAGGAAGGTCTTAAGTCGAGTCTTAGCCAAATCTCGAGTGGATTTCCTAGAAACTCATCCTATGTATCCAGTTTGAATTAAATTAGTGAATGTTTAAAGAGCGTGTGGGTATGCATGAAATTAGGATTATATGTTAATTATTATTATTATTATTATCACCGCGTCTTACTACCCGTTCGGGCTATACGCACTTACGCTAATGTGTAATGGTAGGGTGATTGTGAGATGAAATGAAGGACCTAAAGTTTAACGTGGAATCCGAACCACGGTGGAGGCCTGGCATTCCCAACATTCACAAGATGTCTTGTCAGAGGTGAAGGAGGGGTTTGGTATTCAGATAAATCTGTGCCGGGACCGAGGATTGAACCCCGGCCGCCAGCACAAAAGTCTGACACCTTACTCCTAGACCACCAGGTCAACTATATGTTAACAACCTGAAGGTTTGGTTTGATGTGATTTACACTCAGTTTTACGGCTGGTAAGTGCTACCTGCACTATCTGGTAGAAATTACGTGTACTAGGTAAGTTCAGGAGTGTAGTAGTTCCACCTTGCTTTCCACACTGAATTTCTATGAGCGAGAACAAAATGCACTACCAAATTAACCGAGAGAGGTATTTTTATATGCCCTCCAGGTTTCTTTTACATGCTACAATCGACATGGGACCGACGGCTTTACTTCCCCTCCAAAGGAAGATGTGTTGAGGATTTTTATCGCTAAGAAAAATCCATTGACCCCCGCTGAGTTTGAATCCACGAACATCGGCCTGTATCCCAAGACCACTGAGGACAGCAAAACTAGAGTACATATATATATATATATATATATATAATATTTAGCACCGCGTCTTACTACCAGTTCGGGTTATACGCTTTAAGTACTAATTACGCTAATGGATTAGGAATTGGGAAGGTTGAATTAGAGGAAGTGAACCCGCATTTGCGTGGAGGGAGAGTGGAAAACCATTTAGGAAAAACCACCCCCAGTTCACCCGACCGAGATTCGAACCTCGATCTCCCCATCCTCAGCAGTCGAGCTCAACACGGCAAGCGCGTTAGCCAACTACGACACCGAGGCGGGTTCTATATATATAAACAAATACATTTTTGAATATATTTATCAAAAACAATAACGATAGCTGTATATAAATATATATTATAAAATATATAAACTTATTTAATATACAATGTAAATATATACAAATGTGTATCTTATATCTAATTGTTTATTATAATTATATAGGCCTATATATAAATAAAAATGAATAAACATATAAAATAAATATTCAAATTTAAAATATATATGATCTATTTACTATTTTATATAATAAATATAAATACAAAATATGTAAATCTATCTTTCCTTATGTCTTAGTTCCACCATTTTATTGTTTTCGAACTAAAGGACGAATTTCAATCAAACTTGATATAATCATGGGGCCCTGTAGAAATATTACGCTATTTATTTCCTATATTAACTACGGTCATGGCTTTATAACCCTCCTATTAAATAAATAGGACAGTGTAATACTGCGCAAATAAATGCTTATATTTAATGATAGTTTGACATTACATATACAAATCAGCTAATTATAAGACTGTCTAAATCAGAGGAGTAATATTGATTTTATCCTCGAATCTTGCTCTGATAAAATCATGTATCATTGCAACCTGAACTTAAGTTTAAAACTCCCCCTTCCTAATTTATATATATATATATATTAGCACCACGTATACTACCCGTTTGGGTTATACTCCTATATACTTATTACGCTAATATGCTAGGGGGTGAAGAAGATTTAATGTAAAGGAAGTAAACCAATATTTGCGTGGAGGGAGGGTGTACAATCATGTGGTAAAAACAACTTTTAGTACACCCGACCAGGATCAAACCCCAATCTCCCCATCTTCAGCAGTCTAGTCTATTGTGAGAATAGCACATTAGACCATGCTGCCACCAAAGTGGGTCCTAGTTCATCTTAAATTTGCGTAATTAATTTACGCATGTAGATTGAATTGATACAAAGACGTAATTAACAATAAATACAAATAAAAAGGCTTTTACAAACATCGTTTTATATTATTTGATGACAAACAAACCTAAATCTTTTGAATAATTAATTAATTGTATTCACATTAGGATGTTGTCAAGAAGAACACCACGGTTTGCATGCTTAAAGTGTCACATTACGGATAACGCCTAACTTAGGTAGGTAATACAGCTTGAACCAGACGTCTTAAGAGCCCGTCTCACCCCACAGATAACGCCTAACTTAGGTAGGTAATAAAGATAGAACCAGACGTCTTAAGAGCCCATCTCACCCCACAGATAACACTTAACTTAGGTAGGTAATACAGCTCGAACCAGACGTCTTAAGAGCCCGTCTCACTCCCCGGATAACACCTGACTTAGGTAGGTAATACAGCTAGAACCAGACGTCTTAAGAGCCCGTCTCACCCCTAGATAACACTTAACTTAGGTAGGTAATACAGCTAGAACCAGACGTCTTAAGAGCCCGTCTCACTCCCCGGATAACACCTGACTTAGGTAGGTAATACAGCTGGAACCAGACGTCTTAAGAGCCCGTCTCACCCCACAGATAACAACTAACTTAGGTAGGTAATACGGCTCGAACCAGACGTCTTAAGAGCCCGTCTTGCTCCACAGATAACACCTAACTTAGGCAGGTAATACAGCTAGAACCAGACGTCAAATCGCTGAGAGGTATTCTGTATTCTATTTTATAAAACAGTGAAATTAAGACCAGTTAAACCATGTTATAAAATACAACATTCAAACAAATTATTATAAAATGAAATAACTATTTAACTGATCCCGATTTCGCTGTTGTAGTAAACCGCACCTTCGATAAGTTTTCCGGTTCGAAAGTAATTGGATATTTAATATCCCGGTTAATTGGTCATGAGGAACAGCTAATCTAGAGACTTAGAAGTCTTTCGAATCGTTAAAATCTTGTAAGTTCTTATAAACCTCGAAACTATTGTATTTAAAAAATACATTTTATTTTTTATACAAAACAACATTTTGTCAAATAGTAATTGATGATATGGTCTACTTACAACAATTGTGTTCAAACTATTTCAAGTCGTATATGTGTTCTACATTACTACAACTGGATTATTTCCCAGTCCTCCTATAAAAATGGTACATACTTTCTTACGAGTACTATAAACGACAGAGTTTATTTTTATTTTTGCCATTCTTTTTCTAAGCAGAATCTTCTAATAGTCTTTTCTGTCCACAAGGAGAAGAAGGAAAAAAAAAAAGACAACTCATAAGGGCGGGTTCAAAGTCTGTGAAAGTAGTCCGCTTGTGACAGCTTTGTCGAAGATTTTGATTTGTCCGTAAGATACACAAACTAGAATGTAAACCATTTGAAGTCATCTTGTAATTGGTATAACATTAATAAAGTTACACACCCACCCTGGTGGCCACGTGGTCTAACGCTCTACTCTCGCAGTAGACTAGACTGCCGATTACGGGTTGATCCGAGGTTCAAATCTCGGTCGGGTGTACTAAGGGTGGTTTTATTTTAAATGGTTTTGCACTCTCCCTCAACACATAACATTCCTAATCCATAAAACTACTAGCGTAGGTTAGTTTATCATGTATGCGTATAACCTGAACAGATAGTAAGACGCGGTGATACCTACATCGGTGGCTTCATGGTCTAAGATGTCATTCCCGCAATAGGTTGAAATGGTGAAGACTGGGAGATCGAGATTCGAATCCTGTGTAGGTGTACAAAGTGGGGTTGCCCCCAAATGGTGTCTCATTCTCCCTCCAAGCAAATGTTGGTACACTTCCTATAAATTATACCGTTCAAATCCCCCAAGACATTTGAGTAATTAGTACGTAATTGGTAACCCTAAATAGGGTAAACGGGGACAAAATAAGTTTATGTATATGAAGATAATTTCGACTTTAGTAATTTGACAACACAACATATCATTTAGTTTCAAATCTTACAGCAATATAAGACATTGAAATGTTGATTTTGTTAAACAAAAATAACGAAATTAATAAGTTAGGATACCGTGGAATAAAAAGTACAAGCTATTTTTACCGGCTTATCAAACTTCTCGCAATCTGTTCAGGTAATTCACATACCTACTTATCCAGCAGGTATTCGAATACAGACCTCCGCCATCACAGTGTAAATGATATAAGACGAAACTGACGCTTTTGTTGGCGTGACCACTAATGCAAACTATTAGATACATCAAACTAGATCTTTAAAAATAGAATTCAATTAAAACCCTCCTATTTTTTTTAACATGCACATGTTCATTGAGGGTAACCGAACCGACCTAGAGGGAAAAAAAGGAAATTACAAAGAGCAGGTTTTTATTCAACGTCTTATATCATTCAAACAAATTCAGAGGCCAATTCCTCTTCTACTTTATACGAGCCAACCGAAACCTCTTTTATTTTCTTCGTTTACCCCTCAACCGATCAAACTTCCAACCCCACCTCCAAACCAATTACAAGCGTGCTTCGGGTGAAACAAAAAGAAAACCATCTAAAAGATCAGAGATATGATTACCTTGACGAAACAAATCACTGAAACTACCATCCCCTCCTACATACCAGGGAAATGTTCAAAATAAATATCCTTCTCGAAATACATAAATATGTACAGGGTGAGGCACTTAATTTTGAGACACCAAAAAATCTCGAGAATGAAGGAAGTACTTTTGAAAAAATATTTTCGATCATAGGTTTTTTGTTTTTGAGGGGGAAAGAAAGCAGCACTAGTTATTTTTTATTTGATAGAAGTCTTCAAGGTTTTTTCAAGGTCATCTTTGTTTTTAAGAGAATACCTCTAAATTTTGTAAGGAAATTATATTCCACACACACAAAACTGTTACTTGAAACTTTTTGTATTTGACATCAATTTATTTAAGATACTTTAACTTGAACAACAATTGTTATCAACAACACAAATTAAAATATTTTTAGAGATTGATGGCAAAAAAAAAGTTCGATACCAAAGTTGTTCTTTTGTGTAAAAGACAATTCCGCTAAGAAATTATAGGTTTTCATTATTAAAAAAACTATGTTGACCTTGAAATGATCTCGAAGACGTTGACCAAATCAAATGTAACTAGTGCTGCCCTCTTTCACGTTCAAAAATCAATAACTTCTGTTCGAAACTAATTTTTTTTCCTAAAACGATTCGATATATATATATATATCAGGTCACTCCATTGGATATTAGACTGTACCAATTATCTATAGTCAATGTTACCATTTGTTGACGAGTGGAAAATATCTGCTTCAATCAGGTGTATAAAGTGTTTTAATACTCTTAACAAAATAGAGAAAAACTTGTTGATTTTACAATAACGCCTTGGTCACCATTTAAAAAATTAACCTACCCTCTGCATAAACGAGGAGATGAAAGTTTTCCAACTGGATTGTTCAAAGGTGGGATAAAAGAGGAAGCGAGAAAAAGCCAGTGTTTTTGCAATTTTTATGGCAAAACACTCTTTTTGGCCAAAATAAATCAAATATTGCTCCAGTATAAATATAAAGCTTAATTTTCTTCACATGGTGATATCAACAGTTCTTGAATATCTGACATGAGCATAGCGGCATTATCAAACTAACTTTTTAAATGAAAAGAAAAAAATAAATTCCAGAACAACCTTAGCAGATATTCAAGATAATTTGAGGTCATCGCGTGAAAAAAAAATTAAACTCTTTTATGTTTTTACTGGAACAATATTTAATTCATTTTGTCAAAAAAAAATTGTCATGACATAAAAAAAAGGTAAAAACACTGCTCTTTTCTCGCTTCCCCTTCCACCTCACCTTAAGAGGTTATCACTATTTTTTTTAGGTGACCTGGTGGTCTAGGGGTAAGGTATCAGACTTGTGTGCTAGGGGTCTGGGGTTCAATCCTCGGTCCCGGCACGGATTTATCCGATTACCAAACCCTTCCTTCATCTTTGACAAGACGTGTATTAATCACAACTTGTAAATGTGTGGAATGTCAGGCCTCCACCGTGGTTCGGATTCCACGTTAAACTGTAAGGTCCTCCATTTCATCTCACAATCATTCTACCATTACACATTAGTGTTAGTGCGTATAGCCCGAACGGGTTGTAAGACGCGGTGATGATAATAATAATAATTATAATGATAATAATAGTTCTATATTGTACGTTGAGTTATCAAATTAAACATATAAGTAATTTAATAATGGAATAAATAGCCAAGCTATTATATTTGATAATTACTTTTAGAGCTTCATCTAAGTACAATATTTTTTAAATTGAAACCTATATACGGGAGTCGAACACGAGACCATATGTGTAGATGACTATTTCCACACACCCATCATAGAGATTGCCTTAAAATATGAGTGAACAATGACCCTGAACACGGGACAACTGCTGGATAGCTCAGTGGATACAAAACTAAAAAGTCCCTGGTTCAATCCTTGTCCAAATGTCATTTTTCATTTTAAAGAATATAAGTAATTTAGCCAGTATTATCAAGGAGTACATCGATTTGAGATTTTTTCAAATGGGAATTCTATAGTAAAGCTTGTCAAAATTGATAAGCATGAATCAAATATTTTATTTCATTATGGGAGTGAACAAGATTTTTTTTTTACGTATAAAATCTAGTCAAAATTTATTTAATTCTTCTAAACTATTTGTAGGTAAACACACAAATATACGAGAACATTAAATTAGTATTTTTTTATTTAAAAGGAAACGGATTTAAAACTCTTAGCATTTAATAAATAAATATATTTCTTTAAATATTTTTTGAGATCCCTTGCTTTTGTGGCGCTAATGCGAAACTCTTTATCATATCACATCCAAGATTTATGTTTATGTGTAATGTAATGGTAGAATTCCTTTGGCAATTCAAAAACCTTAAACACTTCTCGTTACTCACGTAGAATGGTAAAGTTAAATAAATTACATCCCCTTTATTTATATCGTGGTTAGCATTTCTTTCATCTATTTGCCACATTTGTGATTGTTGGAATAGCAAATTTTAACACACTAAATCAAATAAACTAATAAATTTTTAATAAGATTCAATAATATAGTTAATTAACCTAAATTTATCTTTATTTAATCAAGGCTAATACTAATATTAATCTAATGATTGAATTTCATTAATAATTATTATATTGCTGACCTATTTATTAATAAGCATGGCACAGCATCTTACAACCCGTTCGGGCTATACGCTTATGGTTTTAGAGATAAGGAAGGTTATGTTTTAGAGGAAGTGTACCCGCATTTGTGTGTAAAACCATTTTGGATAAACCATCCTCAGTACACCAGACCGAGATTCAAAACTCTATTACCCCTTCATCGTCAGTTCAATCTAATGAGAGTGTGATACCTTAAACCACGTGACCACCGAAGCGGGCTGTATTTTAATGAGTAGCACTGATTCGGTATTATAGCTTTATTTTCTAGCCTATATACAGGTTGCAAACTTCTAGGATATGTAGGGGGTCCAAAGTAGACCAACTTTTAATAAGGCTCCGGGAACGCACGTTGCAGACTAGAAATGGCTACAATAATTGCTCAAAATGACGTCCACCAACTGCGATGCATGTTCTGGTACACTCTTTCAAAACTGTCAGGCCTCATTTGGAGCTATTGCCCTGCGGCGAGAATGCGTGCCAGCAGATCTTCAGTTTCTACAAGGGTCTCGTAGACCAGGCTTTTCATGTGCCCCCCCTCCCCCCCCCCCCC
>CABFOW010002146.1:83519-92993 GCA_902141385.1 Timema californicum
AAAAATATTTATTTTAATTTTTACAAACAAACAATTCAAAGTTTATTTTCAAACAACTGATTTCTTTAAATCTGAAGTTTATTTTTTTTGGACCATTTTGTGTAAAGTTTATTCGCCTCAAGACCATTTTGTGTAAAGTTTATTCGCCTCAAGACCTGATATTATTCGTGGGTTCAAACCCAGCCGGGGTGGACGTTTTTTTCTTTAGAGATATAAATCCATAGCACAACTTCCTTCGGAGGGGAAGTAAAGCCATCGGTCCGATATCGATTGTGGCGTGTAAAATAACCCTGGAAGTTTTGTGAAAATACCTTTACTTGCAAAATTGGTAGGTCCTTTCGATCTCGCTCATAGAAATTCTTGCGGGAGGGTATTATCAGTCGGTTCAGAACGGGCTCATTAAATACCTAAAATAATAATACTAGATGAGAAAGTTTGTAATGCAACACATTTTTATTTGACAAGATGTATATTAATCACAACTTGTGAATGTGTGGAAGGCCAGGCCTCCACCGTGGTTCGGATCCCACGATAAACAGTATGTCCTCTATTTCATCTTACAATCACCCCACCATTACACATTAGCGTAAGTGTGTATAACCTGAACGGTTAGTAAGACGCGGCGCTAATAATAATAATAATAACACTTTTTTATGTATAACTACTATGCTCATCATTCATGTTACATCATATAAATTAAAATCCCTCATATTTTCTTTACATGAATGCTGATGTTTCCTTTAAGGCATTTTAAACCCATCATCAAGGAAAAGCTTGCTTGTCCATTGAGCAAATTAGTAATGCTTCCGCGATTACAATTTAACACACCGCGGGGGAAAGGGGGGGGGGGTAAAAGTGCCAAGAGCAAACCCTACGTTCATAACGTGTCTACTCTAATGGAACCACACAACAACCAAATTTCAACACTGGAGGAAAAAAAGGATGAAAAAAATAAATAAAAATAAAACCACACCCGCCGACATGATGGAACATTGGATTTTCATCAATCTGCGTGATGGAGCCGTTTGGTCTGCAGGTTAGAGCACAACCATACCCTGTTGATGGTGTTTAGTGTCGTTTGTGTAAGGTTTCAGTACTTGCCTTTTCCGGCCATTATTGTAGCCTTTACTCGTTTGGGAAAGAAGAGGGGAGGATAGGGAAAGGGTTAACGGGGTGAAAAGGAAAAAAAAAAAGAGAAAGAGAGTAAACGAAAGGGGGAAAGGAACAAATCTACGCTAAGCCTAGTATCACGTTTCCAGACGGTTTCACAAAAATCGATGTAAGCTCAAACTAACTTAGGTCTTCATTGTTTGTTAGAGGTAATTTTCACTCAAAGGGAAATGATTTTTATGCATCCATTGCCCTCAAAAATGTTATGATAAAATGAGCTATAAGTAATTTTCTCGCCTTCTCTAAATGATATAAACGTAAAAGCGATATTACACCGGTAGTAGTTTGAAGATTTGGATAAATGGGAGCGTTTGCACACTGAAAATAAGGGAGAAAATACATGAATGTAAATTAAGGTGTCCATCTTCCCCAATTTTGAAAGACAGTCCACAAAATAAAATTTATCTCCCGTAATAATCAAGTCACAGATTTTCTAAACAAATTAATGTAATTTAAATATAAATGGATGAAACAAATTTACAAACTTTCAAATTAGCGTAATAAAACTTGGAACAACATCTTAAAAAATAGGTTTTTAGTAAACTACCCCTTTGTTAGTTTTCCTTGGGAAAATAAACCCATCTTGTTTATCAACATAAAGCCTTTCATATATGAATTTAAATAGAATCGCTCAAATCATACTAAAAAAATTCTACTTTTCAAAAATCAGATTTTTGTAATCATCAAGTTATTTATATTCATAAATATACTATTAACTATCGTAAAAAGCTATTTCTCAAATATCTATTTTGAACTAGATATTAAATAGGATTGCATTTTTGAAAAATTTCATATTTTATTTTAGGAAAATATATTATTTATTATAAAATATGTTTATTATTTATAGTAAAAAAATAGTTTTAAAAATGTTTAAAATTCGTATTTGGATCACTATTTTCAATGTTCTTTTCTTTTTCAAGATTAAATAATTGGAAGTAAACCATTATTAAATGGTTTAAAAAAAACATATCTAAACAGATCATTTAAATAATCAGTGACCCGCCTTGGTGGCGTAGTTGGCTAACGCACTAGACGTGTTGAGCCCGACTACTGAGGACGGGGAGATCGAGGTTCGAATCTCCATAGGGTGAACTGGGGGGTGGTTTTTCCTAAAAGGTTTTCCACTCTCCCTCCACACAAATGCGGGCTCACTTCCTTTAACTGTAGGTGACCTGGTGGTCTAGAGGTAAGTTGTCAGACTTCTGTGTTGGCGGCCGGGGTTCAATCCTCGGTCCCAACATAGATTTATCTGATTACCAAACCATTCCTTCACCTCTGACAAGACATCTTGTAAATGTGGGGAATGCCAGGCCTCCACCGCGGTTCGGATTCCACGTTAAACTGTAAGGTCCTCCATTTCATCTCACAATCACCCTACCATTATACATTAGTGTAAGTGCGTATAGCCCGAACGGGTAGTAAGACGCGGTGGTAATAATAATAATAATAATAAACTTCCTTTAATTCAACCTCCATAATTCATAATCCATTAACGTAATTAGTAGTTAAGCGTATAACCCGAACGGGTAGTAAGACGCGGTGCTAAATATTAATAATAACTAATCAGTAATTAATAAACTAACTCTAACGAATTTTTCCCCCGAAAAATAAACACAGTTTTATTTGTCATGTCTAACAATCTATATATTACTAGATATCCATTTTAAATAAAATTGTTAGAACAATTTTCGAAATATTTGGATTAGAATTAAATCATTCATTAATAAACTACCTTTAATTTTAGGGCAAGGTTCCAAATTTTAAAAAAAAGAATAAGGTCCCGAGACATGGCTCATAACATCTAAATTTCAAGTTTGAACAAAATCTATCAAACAATTTCAGATTGTGACCAGGGACGGACAGACAAACAGACAGACAGACAAACAGACAGACAGACAGACAGACAGGCAGACAGACAGACGTGGGGGACCGAAAGAATTATAAAATAAATCTCTTGTGTTCGGTGTCACATAAAACTTAAGGTATAATCGTAATCTCGGGTCGAAAATTTTCACGATTATAATACTGTCTATATATGAGAAGGTAAGAAGAGAGATTCAAATTAAATTCAAACCAAAGGTTTTTCATTCGTATATAAGTAGCAGAGCAGTATGAATGCCGGCCGGGCTATCGGATCTACACAAGATAGACTGAACATGAATTGTAGAATAGTACCCAAAAAACGACTCAATAGTGATCTCTTAAAGTCTATAGTTTATCGAAACTTTCTCCTTCATTTTGTATTCATATCTAGTTATATTTTTTCCAAAACCATGTATTACTACCCACCTGGGATACCTGCATTCACTAAGGATGGTAAATCAAGGATTTATAGTAAATGCACTTTCCCTCTGTGTGGTCAGAGTTCCTGGATACAGATACAGACGTCTCGGGTTTGATCCGTGGCGCTTACAGATTTTTCTGTGAAGTGGTGGCTCTGGATTGGGGTCAAACTCGTCCTAGTGAGGACAAATGAGGAGATACTTAAATAAAGATGTAGCGGTTCCGGTCTAAAAATCTGAGATTTACAACCAGTGTGTTCGTTGTGCTGATCACATGACACCCTCTATCCACAAATGTTGGCACTATCTTCGCGGTCACAGGAATAAAATCCGCAATGTCAATAACGAATATTCTAGATTAACATGTGTAGAATATTAGAATTAAAAGTATTTACTGGAGCAATATTTGTTTTTATTTTAGACCACATCTTTTGTCATAAAATTGGTAAAAATAGTGACTTTAACTCGCAGTGCCTTTTACCTCAACTTGAAAGGCCTCCTGGCCCGCTCTTTGGAAGGGATGGACACCTTTCCATCCGTACAGGCTACCAGATAACACTAGACCAACTTATTTCCCTCTAAGGTGGATTGAGCACTGCTAGCCTACCCTAACTTTTCTAGCCCTCATGAATAGAGTACGTACTAGCTAACGTTCAACTGTATGATATATAATAAACTGAATTGCTGGTAAATTATTTTATTAATTTATAATTTTATTAATACTATACTATGAAATACCAATCCACCTGTTGACGATTCCTTTAAATCGTGATGACGGTGCCCAATCCCCACCCCCAGAAATCACTGTATCACTAGATAAATAATATGTCATATTCACGTGCACTTAACGCCATTAAATTAAAAAAACTGCACTTTTATGTGTTTGTAACATGACAATACGTTACAAAGAAACATAAAACCTTAATTAACTTAGGCTGGTTTAAATATTTTTGATAAAGCCATGTTTACTAAGTTTATGATTAATATTATTAGGTGGGGATTAAACAATTTATTCTAGTAGACTTATGAGAGTACACTTCCTCTAAACTAAACATATATATTTATAAACTATGTATGGTTTGCAAGGGCATAGAAAGCTTATTTTCCTAAGGGGGGGGGGGGTGTAGTCTCTAGAAAATTTGGCTATACCTTTATCCAATACAGGTTTTTATACAAGGACACCCACCCTGCCTTTCTCCACCCTTGAAGACTTGTGTTATGCACTGACAACTTGGGGGGTACAAAGTCGAAGAGGGTTTATATCTGGTGGTAAGTGAACAAAATAAAGTGTGCCACTGATCTAAATCCAGCCTTATTATGATGAGGATGTAGGGGACGTGAGAAAAGGTCAACGTTTTTGCAGTTTTTTTATAGCAAAACTTTTTTCTGTCAAAGTAAATTAAATATTGCTCTAGTACAAGCAAAGAGATTAATTTGATTCATGTGGTGATATCAACAGTTGTTGAATATCTGTCATGAGTATAGAGGCATTAGATGAGAAACTTTTAAATGAAATGTGTGGATTGCCAGGTCTTCACCGTGATTCGGATCCAACGTTAAACTGTAGGTCCTCAATTTCGTCTAACAATCACCCTACCATTACACATTAGCGTGCGTACAACCCGAACGGGTAGTAAGACGCGGTGCTAATAATAATAATAATTTTAAATGTAGATAAAATGTTTTCACTAAATTCCAGGTTACTCTTGAAAGATATTCAACGACTGTTGGTTGATATAACCGTGTGGAGAAAATTAAACTCTATATTTGTACTGGAGTAATATTTGATTAATTTTGACCAAAACAAGTTTTGGTAACACTAACATTTTCTCGTGGTCCCTACATTCCCACTTTAATCCTTACCCCATTTATAAGAATATGCGAATACCTTGGACGGGTAGTAAGCCACTGTATTCACAGACATCTACAAATGGCCAAGTGGCTTTTTTTTTATCTTAAATTAAAAATGTAATATTGTTGCAATGTATTAGTGAGTTCTGTGTATTAATAAAAAATTGTATCAACATTGTAGTATAACACGAGGCTCATTTAATAAGCAATTTAGCGTGAAAAAGGGCTATTTAACCTGGGACCAAATCCATAGAGCCTCATTTGTCCTCGGGTCGAGTTTAGTCTTAAATTCCTTTCAGATAATAAACTTTAATACCCTCAGTCCCTAATACCCAGTAATGGAACTAAAGGGCATTAAAAATAGTATTTTTAAATTATTAATATTATTAAAACATTAGGTTCTTTTTTTTTCACTTTCGCCCAAATCGACGGGAGCGCAAGTTAAAGCCAATATATTTTCAGTTGTTATAGAAAAACTTTTCTTATGCTAAAGTAAATAAAATGTTGGTCCAGAAGATATATTTAGTTTAATTTTATATTTAAAGTAATATCAACAGTTCTTGAATATTAGTCATGAGCATGGTGAAATTTGATAAGAAAGCGTTTAAATAAATATAAAATCGAATAAAATTCCAGGATGCCCATTAGGCCCTAAATATATTTAATAACTGTTAGCAGAAGACTGTTATAAGAAGAAAATTAAACTAAACCTATCTTCTTGACCAATATTTTATTTATTTTTTCCGAAAGGTATTTTTGCTATAAAAACTGTAAAAAAATGGACTTAGCTCGAGTTTTCCTCTATCCCACCCTTAAGAGTGTAGAAGCGATTCTTGCACCCCCCCCCCCCCNTGAAGTTACTTATTCCCTCTCGAATAACAAACTTTGTTCTAAAATAAATATTGTTGGTAAACTTCATTAAATTGTTAATTGTTATTAAAGAAATTTGTGCGTGCAACCAGAAAGAATAGTGAGCGGCTGTTAAAAAAACCCAGACAGAATTATACATAATTTATTAAGTATTCAATAAATTCGGTAATGGAAATATTAGAGAAGGTCCCCAACAATATTTATTTTATAACAAAAGTTAGTTAAAAAGGTACAAATGTTTACTTACTTACCCATTAGGAACTCGAAAGTTCATTGACGCACTCACAAAAATACTCCACTAGTTCTTCTCTTAAGCTAGTTACATCCATTCCACCTCATTACACCCTATCCCTATCTTGAGCTAGTTATATCCATTCCACCTCATTACACCCTATCCCTATCTTAAGCTAGTTATATCCAGTCCACCTAATTTGACCCTATCCCTATACTGAGCCATTTCTATCTAGTACACCTCATTACACCCTATCATTATATTGAGATAGTTCTATCCAGTCCACCTCATTACACCCTATCCCTATGTTGAGCTAGTTCTATCCAGTCCACCTCATTACACCCTATCGCTATGTTGAGCTAGTTCTATCCAGTCCACCTCATTATACCCTATCCCTATCCTGAGCTATTTCTATCCAGTACACCTCATTACACCCTATCTCTATCCTGAGCTATTTCTATCCAGTCCACCTCATTACACCCTATCCCTATGCTGAGCTAATTATATCCAATCCACCTCATTACACCCTATCCCTATAATGAGCTAGTTATATCCAGTCCATCACATTACACCCTATCGCTATCTTGAGCTAGCTCTATCCAGTCCACCTCATTACACCCTATCCCCTATCCGAAGCTAGTTCTATCCAGTTCATTCCATCTCTTTCAGGTTCATTCTAATGTTATCCTCCCAACTGCGTCTATGTCTTCTTAATAGTATTGTACCATTAGCTGATCTAATTTTGTTTAAAGGGGACAGCCATGAAATTCATTTTTAAATGAGGGAGGGGGTGAGGGGCACTTACTGAACACGTTTAGGAACATCTGTACTTAGCCAGTGGAATGTCTCCAGGCTTTTGTCCCCACCTTTACCAGCGTGTAAAAGATAGGATAGATGCTTCTGCAGAAGATGATGATTAGCCACGAGGAAAAACAAAAAACAAACACGTGATGGATTACTGACACGCTGGATGACATTTGTCAAGAGACAAGCCAGGCCGCTGCGACGACAACAGTTAAGACAAATGTGGCCATCTCTAGAGGGGGAGGGGGGATGGATACGAAGCTAGATTGTAACACAAAAGACTCCATCAAAAACATAACTTGGATCGACTATCTTAAGTCACTTCTCTTGTAGTGAAACATCTTTATCCTCATGCTCCACCGGTTAGGCCAACCAAATGCGTTTTGAATTGCTCTTTAAATCTTGCAAAGTGTTTGTTTTTCTTCCCCCATCGCGTCTTGGTACCCATTCAGTTTGTACAAAGTCATACATTAATTAAGGGCATGTGAGAGGCTTTGAAATGTCAAAGGTCAAAATTATGTACTCTAATGGTTCGGCCAGACTGACAAGCGTGCGAGCAAGCGCGTGTTTAACAGATAGCTCTCAATAGTTGTTGACGAGGAGGCTCCGAATCTTGGCTCAGTGAACTGAGGGTGGTTTTTGACAAGTGATTAATTGTTGTGGTTTTCTCATTCTCTCTCCATGCTAATGGCGATTCTTAATTGTAAATGCCTACTTTGATTATACTATTGAAGTATTTTAACATATCAGTTTCACACATATATATATATATATATAGTTTATAATTTTACCAAATAATATAAGCCGTTAGTAGTAAGTGTGCTAAGCCTATCATAACTATAAAAAAAAGTCAAATATCGTGTGAAATTGAGAGGTTTTCCTACCACTCAATGAACCTACACACAAGAATATTGCCCAGCGCCTGTAACCTAGACTGTTCCGGCTTGAGCGCGCGCGCTTGAAAAATAGAGTCAGTTCTATCTTTCAAGTGCGCGCGTTCAGTAGCTCGCTCGCTCCAGTCTGGCCACCTATAATTACAACCATTGTGTTCTAATTTATACTTTAGTAGCTCACTCGCTTACTCGCCCAGTCTAACAGTCCTCTTAAACTTCTACATCCACAATAACTTTCACATTTCGAAGTAAGAAGAAAACTTTGATATATTAGGAACATATTCGAAAAATCTCACTAAATATGACATATCTCAACATAATTATATAGTACAGTTAGGGAGAATTTTGACTGAATATGAGTACTAATTAATTGTGTTTATCTCTGCGAGTATTCCGTACAGTCATTCTAATTATCTATGGTTCTTGGGTTCAATTTCCGGTGTTGTTAAAAAAATGTTGGTGAAATTGTAGTTTTCCTTCGCATGGTGATGAGCTAACGCGTATCTGGGTTTTGTGTTTGTTGTATAGTAGAGTTAGTTTGTTAGTCAGGTATTGATTTACGCACATCAATGGTCCTACAGTATCAAGAGTACAGTCCACAATATATTAGGTTGGCTGTGACTATAGGTCAAGATTCGAATCTACACTGAATGCATTGAAGATGGTTTTCCACTTGTGTCTTTCCCGTCTTTTCTTCACGATAATGCAGGTTAATTTCTTTTCAAGAAACAGTTTTTCCATATTTATCTTCTAAAACAAAGTAAAGCTTTAATGAGTCGTTTCAAAAAATACGCGTTAAAAAAGATAAATTAAGGCTTCTAATGTTCTTGACTAATATTATAGTAAAGTTGAGATAGTATTGCCTACAATCACAGTGGACTGCTGTCGGTGCTAGAGTAAAAAAAGGGACCTTTCACAAAGTGTTTTGCTGATGTTCAGTGGCGGCTTGTGTATAGGCACGGTGGAACTGCAGCAACCCCGATTTCCACTCGATATTATCGATAACATTTAATATAAAGAGTCCGTTTTTCTTTAATTATTTCTTTATTCCTTTAGTGCGATATATATTCCTTAAGCTTAATGTCAGTACTTCAGTAGCCGTCCCCCAGTTTATGAAAAGTATACTAAAAACTTTGTATGGAGCTGTGCGCTTCGCAGTGTCAACGACGTGGTGTTTGACTGTTGTGCGCATGCACACATAAGATGGGGGTGGGGAGGAAGGCGGGACTGCCAGATAAAGAGAGCACTGTTGCTCTCGCAGTACCGGCTTTGGCGTGATGGTGGAAGGAAGTATTTTTTTTTACTCAGCGTGTGTTGTGCTTAAAAACCGTGTACGAAGATTCTTGAATATGATAAAGTGTAGAAGAGTGTA
>CABFOW010002146.1:93099-109141 GCA_902141385.1 Timema californicum
AGTGTAGAAGAGTGTAGAACTAGATTATTATTTTGCTTCCAGCTATTCTATTTGATTCATTTTCTTTGGTTCATTTATTTAACAGAAAGACTAAATGCGCTTGCAGTACTTTCAATGGAGAAAAATATCCTCAATTGTCATCCAGAGATCAAGGAGAAAATTATTGAACTTTTTGCGCAAATTAAAACAAGAATGTATCTCATTTTAAAATGAATAGATCAAGCTTGAACCGTAACAATTTAAGTTAAAGTAAGTAAAAAAGCTTTTTTGTTAGATTTTATCAAGTTCCTGAATAAGTTTTCTTTTTACACATGTTTTTTCCCCCTTACACAATTTTAAAACAAAGGCTAAACATTTTATGGAGCAGTACCCCCCACTAATCTTAGCTACGAGCCGCCACTGCTGATGTTACTGTCACACACGCTCATACAAGCCACGCGTGCTTACGTCTACTCGTGGATCATATTCTACATTAGAATGTCAAGGTATTCCCCTTATTTGTTAAAAAATAATAATGTTGCCAACTTATATCATTTAAAAACTAAAGATGTTTTAATTTAATGATGAAACGATATATACTCTTAATGACCTCAATTTTTCAACGGACCTATACTGAAAAGTGGAATTGTAAATAAAAGCACAATTTTGATTAACAAATTTGTAATGTTGATAAAAAAAACATAGAACAAAAGGTCAATGTCACAATAAAAGTAATAAATATGTGCTTAGGCCAAAAATGTTTTAGTATTAATAGGAAGATATGCATTTTAATACAAATAATTGGTTATCAAACTAATCTTACTGGAGAGTTTTAGTTCTAAGACACTTGTTTTTTTTAACATTAGAGCTAAGTTGGAAGAGTAATTGATTAGGTGTTTTAGGAGATAGGGTGAAGAAAATGTTGTCAGTCATTCTTTACAACATGAATGCATTGGTTCCAATATTTTTAATTATTCTCTATGTGATCGTCACCCCTCCCATTGGATCCGCTACTGCAAGTATCTTATTCGTAAATTTGATAAACAAAACCAAGGACAGAAGAATCAAACCCGAAACCATTGGTGGTTATGCCAAGGGTACCGAGTTTGAGTCCTGTGTTCAGGTGTCATTTTCAACTTTTAAAATGTTCTATATTTATTGTGACCTAACATATTATTGTCACAAATACTTAAATTATGGAAAACTTACTTAACTTTTCCCCTTTTCTAAAGTAAAAATACAACTATGATTATCATGTTTACCTGTGTGTACACCCATTAGAGATTGTGATTTAGTGAACGCAATACGTCCTAAGTGCACACACACACACGAACGTGACGATAGTCACATGGTAGTGATGGGCACGATCGAGTAATTGTAAGTTTCAAATAAAATTACTCGAGTAATTTTTATCGAATCATCAACTCGAATCGTCCCGTGACAATCGGTTGGAGATTACTCGAGGGTCTTGCAATGGGATTCGATACTAACAACATGTCAATAATCTCTTCCTGTGGTAGTCAGTCGACACAGACAGTGACCTTCACCCTCTTATTTTCAGGTTTCATGTTGCATGCAGTCAATATAAAAGTAGGCGTTTTAATAAGTATCTCACAAATAATAATTGTTTTGTGCTCTTTTTATTAAAATAAACTTTTCTTATTACATTCGTGTTAAAGAAATTGATAATAATTTTAACTTTTTAGAAGTGAAAACAGTTTTTATTTTTTTCTATTTTGTAACTTACTCTAATTAGTTTCAATTTATAAATAATCATACTTTACTATGGAGAAATTAGAATCAAAATAATCAAGAAATACAATAATTAGTTTCGTTATAATATGCAATTGTGGAAATAAGACTGCCGAGGTGCCGAGTAAAAACAATCAAGTAATTTCATGGAGTACTTTTAAAAATAATCGGAAATGTGATACGCTTAGTTAGCGTGCTTTTCGATTGTGTACCTTACATCTGCGAGTATTTTGCACTGTACAGCCGACTGGGATACGGATTCAAAACCTGATCCCCCTATCTTTGTTATTCCAGTCTATTGTTAGTGTGACGCGTTAGACAATACAACCAATGAGGCGGGCCGAAAAAGTATTTACTACTGTATTTTTTGAATCCAGAGGACTCAGATAACCTATGATTAGCTGCACTGGCTTCATTTTATTATACTACTATAAAGCCACATGGCTGACTCACTCACCGACATTAATGTTTACCCACTTACAGATGAGGTAGAAACTTGGAATTTGGCAGACTTATAGCTTCTAGCCTGTAACCGACGGGAACATTACAAAAAGTTTAAGTTTTAATTCCCGAAAAAAATTCAAAATGGCGGAACAACTTTAAAGTCGGTCACCCTCATACTCACTATCACCCTCATACTATCACCATCACCTCATCTCATCGAGACATGGAAAGAGCCTCCACAGAAAGGATGTACTATTAGTACATTCGGGCGTCCCCTGGACAACGGTACATTAGTACCCGATAATATTTCTATCAATTGGTTTAAGAGTTATGTAGCCAAGAAGCGCAAATAAAAAAATATTTTTATAAGAGCATTGCTACGTAAGCTAATAAAGAGTTAGCGACATTTTGAGTAAACTGTTCATATTTAAATAAAATAAATAGTTAAATATTAATTGTTCATAAATATTTTAGGGTGCCTACCCAGACTCCCCTTGTTTCCAACACTTAGGGGAAGGTGGCATACCAACCCCAAAACCGCCGTACAATTCTAATCCCACAACTAATTTAGTTTAAGACTACATCAACACGTGACAGCAATCATTGTTTTAGGATTCTGAATCTGGTTAAAGTATCGACTAGGACAATAGACAATAGTGATAAACTGATTTATAACAAAAGGGTGTATATACAACATTACCCTGAGACGAAACGGTGGTCACGTGGTCTAAATGTCAGTCTAATTTATTCTAGGTCTACCAGTGACGGAAAGATCAGGGTTCAAATCCCGGTTGAGTGTAGTGTGGGTGGTTTTTCCTAAAGCCTGATTCACACGTTCACAGAAAATAGAAATCAGAATCTACCTCAGTGGCACAGCAATTCACACGCTGAATGTTGACCCATGATGCAGTGCAACGCAAACTTAAAACAGCTGATTATCAACATATTTTATTTTCTATTAGCTAGACATATATTCTAGATCATTCTTCCGATTAATGTTTTCAAGTTATAACGCTGTGTCGTGGCTCAATCCAATACATCGATACAAGCTTTACATTAACAGGTTGTTTCAAATCTCCTCACAACGGTCAACGGAGCTGTCTGCTAGCTTCTGACTGTAGAGCGCATGCGCTTTCATTTGCACATGCGCAATGAGATTTGATTGGTCCTCCCATGCCGAACATCTCAGGCAGAGATGATGAAATATAGCTGAGATGACTTCAGCAGAACAGCTCGTGGCGATGAGGCGGTAATTTCGTGATTGGATTAGAGCGCGTCACGCACTAATACACATACTTTCACAAATAGTACAGCCTATTGTAGGTAAGAATGTAGTTTAAAAAATTATCCATCAATAAGCTAGCGTTAAATAATTATTACTTTAAAAAAAATATTTTCTAATCATATGAAGTTATATTTATGTATACATTTTTTTAAACAAAATTGCCATTTTAAATTAGATAACTATAATTAAAAATCATTTATTGGAAAAATAAACAACAATTTTTAAAAGAAAAAAAAATCAGACTTAATTCTTATTTATATAATGCTAAAGAAGCTCCTCAGATACTCTTAACATTATTTTTGCAATATATCACATTTTTCAAATATCAGTCTTCAGTAAATTAGACATGCCATTTATTTAATGGCTATCAAAATCACAATTTGACCTTGAAGAATGACAATATACATATTTAATATAAAGTTTGAATGAAATATGTCAAATCGTTTTGTATGTAGCAAAAGGCATATTTACAGGGAGGGACGGAGAGACAGATATACACCGTGTTCAGGGTACTGTAGGTATAACATTTGGGAAGACCCAGATGTAGATGGGAGGATAACATTAGAATGGACCTGAAAGAGATAGGGTGTAATGAGGTGGAGTGGATAGAACTAGCTGAAGATAGGGATAGGGTGTAATGAGGTGGACTGGATAGAACAAGCTCAAGATAGGGATAGGGTGTAATGAGGTGGACTGGATAGAACAGGCTTAAGATAAGGATAGGGTGTAATTAGGTGAACTGGATAGAACTAGCTGAAAATAAAGATAGGTGATGTACTTTTGTAAGTGTGGCAACAATTTTTCTTTCTCCTAATTTCATAGGCCCATAGAGTAAGTAAGCACGTAACAAAACTTTCTCCATATGATAAAATAAAATAAAGTTACTGGTTATGTGAAATAAGTTAGGGGTCAGTATACTCCCCCGCCCGGCCCACCCCCGCTTACACTTCTGGTTTCACAAATGCGTCTGGTAAATGTAATAAGTTAAAAGAGAACCCCTTAAAAGAGCCATTACCTACAGATGTTCTGCCATTGTTGAAATTTCTTGCAACACTTTTACACTTGACACATATTCTTAATGCTAGGCGCACATACACCAATTTAAATTGATTGTATTTCCTTGGAATGTGTGTTTACAGAAACCGTCAGATACATTTCACAGCCCAATTTTCAAATGAAGGGCCTTTTAGACGATACATACTTAATTGTCGGCAAAAATAGATACAATTTTAGTATATTACTATTGTTATTTTATAGGTTTTGATAATAAATATAAAAAGTGAGCGTTACAGATAACCTGTCTTTACCTAAGAATACGAGGAAGTAAATCTAGAAACTTTTTATAGCTGTTAGAAAAGGATTATTTTTTTAGAATTAAAATGAGAGATATAATCATTTTAATATTTCTTATACGTCTAATAAAATATATGTCCATTATCCTATTCTAATGCAATTATTGAGGTATCTAATTTATAAATACAAAAGATAAAAACTTATGTAATCAAGGTATTTAATATATTTAACAAAGGAAATTGTTAAGTCACTACAATCACTTACAAGATACATGTATAAAATTTATTTTGATATAATTTATAAATTATATTTGAATAAGTAAATTTTTTAATCATAATTAAAATGAGAATAAACAAAATTTGTAGTATAAAATTGGTTTTAAAATTTGAACAGATTAATAAAATGAGATGATTTAAGAAAATTGTAATATTGGTTAGAACATACATAGAGTAGATAAATATTTAAAACATAAAAAATTGGAAAAGTTTATTTTAACTCCTTAAAATCTCAAGTGATTTAAATACAATGAATAAATTAAGATTTTCTATTAATTAAAAGGATGGAATAATATAAAAAATAAGTTACGACATTAAGTGATGCTAATAAAATATATAATATTGTCTGGAGTCGGTGACCTGGTGGTCTAGAGGTAAGGTATCAGACTTCTATGCTGGCGGCCGGGGTTCAATCCTCGGTCCCGGCAAAGATTTATCTGATTACCAAACCCTTCCTTCACCTCTGACAAGACATCTTGTGAATGTGGGGAATGCCAGGCCTCCACCGTGGTTCGGATTCCACGTTAAACTGTAGGTCCTCCATTTCATCTCACAATCACCCTACCATTACACATTAGNTCCTCCATTTAATCTCACAATCACCCTACCATTACACATTAGCGTAAGTGCATATAACCCGAACGGGTAGTAAGACGCGGTGATAATAGTAATAATAATAATAATAATACACGTAGCGTACTTATTCAAGGAATGTTTTCGTTTAGAATTTCGCAAATACCTCTTTTTTAGTACTGTGTCTTACTACCCGTTCGTGTTATAAGCATGTGTATCATTTTCTTTATTATGTTAGAAATGAGGAAAGTTGAATTTAGAATAAATGTACCCGCAATTGTGTAGAGTGAGAGAGGAAAACCATTTAGGAAAAACCACTATCAGCACGCCCGAACGGGATTTGAACCCCAATCTCCCCATCATTAGACTTCCAGTCTATTGCGAGAGTGACGCCTTAGATCGTTTGACCACCGAAGTGGGTGCAATCTAATTAAACTTAAACTTTTTATTATTATCATATAGCGAGAAAACTTGAATTTATCTTTCTCCTTCCAAGCAAATGCGTGTATATTACCTCTAAAATTCTTCCTTCCATATCCTTACCTCATTAGAGTAATTATCATATATGCGTATTACCTGGACAAACGTGGTGATAACAAAAATTGGGTATTTGTGTCATTAGTGTAATGAGTAAGGTATCATCTAATTAAAGTAAATGTGGCCTAGCCCAATTTGCGTGGAGCCCGAAAGGGGAAAATCATTTAGGAATAATCTCAGCTCCGCGATGAAATTTTGTTTTAGGTCATCACAATATTTTTTTCCCCCTCGAGATTTCATCCCTTGACCTCACTAGGCTATCGCAATAGAAAAGTCTACCTTCATCTCAAAAGGGGTAGAATCACCCCTTCCTCCCTCAACCCAAAACAACCTTTTATTTGCCCTTCTCCTCACATTTACATCAGCTGGGGGGAAAAAAATACGCCGTAAAAATAAAAAAAATAAAACGTATTTTACAGAAAAGGGGAAGAGTCCCGCTTAAATATTCATTTATAAAGTCTGCCTCCCTCCCCCCACCTCTCCAATTTATTGACACCAAACCGACCGCTCTAAGAGTTACGTTCAAGTCTCGAAAAAGCTAAGGAATGAGTACTACAGTTATCACATAATGAGAGGCAAGTCTCGATTTTGACACAAGATAAAATAAACAATGTATTTCCTAGATTTTTTCCACCACGTCTTACTACTTGTTTACGTTAGAAACATACTATACCGGTATGTTAATTACTATAATGGGAAAGGAAGCATTTTAGAGGTAATATCCCCGCAATTGCATGAAAGGAGATTACAAAATTCTTTACATACCTTGTTCGGCCTAGGTTCAAATAATGTCCCTGCCTTTTTTAATTGAAGTATATATCAGTACACGAGAATTGCTATGAGCGAGGTTTAAAGAGCCTACCAAGTTTTAAAGTAAATGTATTTTTACATATCTTCCAGGGACGTTTTACATGCCACAATCAATATGAGACCGACGGCTCTACTTCCCTCCCGAAGGAAGTTGTGCTACAAATTTTTATCGCAAGACAAATCCATTGACCCCACCTGGGTTTGAACCCACTAAAATTGGGTCCTGAGGCGAACAATTTACCCCAATACCACAGAGGTGTAGGCTACTTGTCTCTGCCAAATTTTGTTAAAATTAGTCCACGAATTTGCTAATTATCGCGGAACAAGCTTCCAGATGAAATGGAAAATAGTAGCATCAAAACAAGACCTCGCTCCACTCGGTCAATTAGAGATAAATTATTATTATTAGCACCGCGTCTTACTACCCGTTCGGGTTGTACGCACTTACGCTAATGTGTAATGGTAAGGTGATATGAAATGGAGGACCTAGAGTTTAACGGGGAATCCGAACCACGGTGGAGACCTGGCATTCCCCACATTCACAAGATGTGATTACTACACGTCTTGTCAGAGGTGAAGTAAGGGTTTGGTACTCAGATAAATCTGTGCCGGGACCGAGGATTGAACCCCGGCCGCCAGCACAGAAGTCTGACACCTTACCCTTAGACCACCAGGTCACCAATTGGAGATAAAACCCGTATCAATTACCGAGAGGTCAAAGGGATTAGATTTTTTTTAACTTTGTTGCCGTCAAAGGAGATATCTGGGTTCGTATCATGGCTGGATGTTTTAAAGGTACGAATTTTTATCATGACTTTACCATTTCTCTTACCACTGTTATGCGGATACATTTCCGATAAGATTCCCTCATATCCATTTGACTAAATTTTTAGTTCTCATTGTGATGAAAATTATAATTTAAACAAATGGTGCGGTACACCAACATACTATAACTCGCTTTTATCTTAAAATAGAGAGATTTACTAAAAACTTGTAAGATTTATGAAACAAAATAATATGTAGCACCACCCATAGTCTTCCCAAAAGAATAAGGCTGGCGCACAACATATATTAACCATAAAAAAAAGGAAACAATAATTGCAGAGGAGCCGATAGGATAATAACGAAAAGCAAATAGGCCGACCCTGGTCTATTTACTTTCTGCTTCCATGAACTCACACTTCAACTCTTTCAATCTATATATTACGGGAGCAAGCGAAGGATATATCATAAAAGTTTGATCAAAAGAAATATGTCAAAGATAATATTTTAGTTTTATTGATGATAAATATTTAACAGTATATTGGTAATAATATAAAGCTATGACAAAACAAGAGTTGTGGGAACTTTCAGTAACCATGGATTGGTTACAATTATATGTAAAATATAAGATTACGCTAAAGGGTAGTAAAAATGTAATTTCCTCCATAACAATATAAAACATTAGGTGCCGTATGGGCTATACTTTTCTAATACCTTGTTCATGAGACCATACAGTACTTTCCTGCCACGCAGGTAATAACATTCCTTACGCAACAATAAACTTTCCCTGCCGTATGGGTAATAAGTTACAAGCGTTTACTTTGACAACAATATAATATATTTCTGCCACGCAGATAATAACCTTTCTTACGCAAAAATAAACTTTCCCCGCCATATGGGCAATAAACGTCAAATCTCTCAAAAGTGTTTTGTAAACAGATAGTCATGACATCACACGAACCCTTATGGGGCTTCATGTCGAAGTAAATAAATAGAAGATTTCAGTTTATAAAGTTTTATGAACTATGACTATTAACTCGCCAAAAGGAATTTAGTACCTTCCTAAACCATCCTGGACACCTAGGTGTGTCCGAGGACACGATCCTGACAAGAGTGCCGTACACTTTGAATTACACTATTATATAATGCTCATACTAGCTCAAAAAGGGGGAAGAGGGGTAAACAAACACAACGGCCAACACAGAACAATGAAGAGAGGGAGGGGATAGACAGATGACGGAAGAACACCCTAGGAGCTGGTAGATCATTCTTGGCTATATGCTCCAACATAACATCACAGTCTTGCGCATGCATACCACACATTTCCCACCACGCCTCAGGATACAGCACTGTTCAGTCTTGCATGCTTTTTCCTCGTTTAGTTGTCCGGTCAATTTCATAGAGGCATGTGTTTCTTATCTTGTGCGGGGAGGACATAGTGAGTTGAAGCAGCTGAATGGGGCATAAGGCGAGTTTACTTGCTTTACTCTTCCTACGCTTTTGTAGCTTATTTCCTATAAATGCTACAAATAGACATTGTTGAAATAATATTCACCTTCACAGAATCACTTAGAAATAAAAAGTAACATCTCTGTTCACCAAAGAGCATAACAATCTATTTACCAGACCATGATTTAAAAAATATATTTTCTTATAGCTTGGAGACTAATGATATCTTTAGTAGTCCTATAACTTTACAATGATAATTTATTTCGAATTTCATAGAGTTGCGGAGCTATGATTAAAATTGGTTAAAGGGCCGGTCCAATTGTAAAGTACCCTCTAAGGGTTCGGCCAGACTGACAAGCGTGCGAGCGAGCGAGCGCGTGATTTGCAGATATATCTCGATAATTGTTGACAAGGAGGCAAAGGTTCGAATCCTGGCTCAGTGAACTGAGGGTGGTTTTTGACAAGTGATTTATTGTTGTGGTTTCCTCATCCTCTCCACGCTAATGGTGATTATTATTTGTAAAGGTCTACTTTGATTATAATATTGAAGTATTTTAGCATATATTATTATTAGCACCGCATCTTACTACCCGTTCGGGTTATACGCACTTACGCTAATGTGTAATGGTAGGGTGATTGTGAGATGAAATGGAGGACCTACAGTTTAACGTGGAATCCGAACCACGGTGGAGGCCTGGCATTCCTCACATTCACAAGTTGTGGTTAATACACGTCTTGTCAGAGGTGAAGGAAGGGTTTGGTAATCAGATAAATATGTGCCGGGACCGAGGATTGAACCCCGGCCGCCAGCATAGAAGTCTGACACCTTACCCCTAGACTGCCAGGTCACCTTTTAGCATATAAGTTTTACATATATATAGGTATGGTTTATGATCTTACCAATTAAATTAGGCCGTTAGTAGCAAGTGTGCAAACCCTATCGATAGTAATCAAAATGTCTAAATGAAAAGTTTTCCTAGCACTCAACGAACTAACACACAATAATATTTCCTAGCGCCTGTAAGCTAGACTGTACCGGGTTGAGCACGCGCGCTTGAAAAATAGAACCAGTTCTTTCTTTCAAGCTCGCTCGCTCGCTCCAGTCTGGCCACCTATCACTACAACCAATGTGTTCCATTTTATATATTAGTCGCTCGCCCAGTCTGGCCACCTCTCATTACAACCACTGTGTTCTATTTATATTTTAGTCACTCGCCCAGTCTGGCCACCTCTCATTACAACCACTGTGTTCTATTTATATTTTAGTCACTCGCCCAGTCTGGCCACCTCTCATTACAACCAGTGTGTTCTATTTTATATTTTAGTCGCTCGCTCGCTCGCTCGCTACAGTCTGGCCGTCCCCTTAGTCAGTGATTCTCAAACCTTTATTTTTAGCGTACCTTTCATATGTATTGCGGATATGTCGCGTACCAATGAACAACTAAAAATTTAACTAGGAATAATAAAGCAGTAAATAATTACATCTGTTTTTGAAAGTATCCGTTATATATTTACTAAGAAAAGTTAAAGTATTCTTAAAGTCTGAAAATCAAGCGAGAAGGATGGTGCTACATTCTTGAAACAAGCGAAGAGAGCTGTACTTAATTTTAAGCGAAAATTTGGGTCAAGATTCAGTCTACCAGCAAATTTATTTTTTACTGTCACCATAGTAGAAAATCTAGTTTCACAAATTCAATTAGAAACAACACTGCTTTTCTCGACAGTGATGAATATTAATTCAAAAATTCACCAAAATTCACTTTACTCTAATTTGGTAAATTCCATTTTCAAACCTCCGTGACGTGGCTTGTTTGTACAACTGATTTCGATGATTGAATCAGTTGTTAAAGAATATCCTCATTTTTATGACAACAAAAAACAGCCCTTGTACATGGTCAGGTAGTCAAACGGCAAGATTCCACAAAGGGCTGGTAGGCGTGGTGGGGGGTTATGAGAGTGGTGGGCTCAACTTTGGGAGTCGACACACTCGGAATTTAGTAGCCATGGAGCGTTGGTAAACTGAGCAGCGTGCGTTTGCCGCAAAGGCGTATTACAAAAACGAGGATAGTTTCATTGGCGCTTCCGGCGAGAATTTCATTTGCCCCCGCGCGCTCCCATACCTTCTGCAAAAGCTATCAGCCTTTGGGGGAGAAATTTTGAAGCCACTTCTAGAACGATGCAGAAAAAAGATGGTAATGAATAATCCAGCCGAACCCCAAAGAATATTGATTGTGTGCGTGTAGCCTTAGCAAGAAGTCCGCGAAAATCGGATGGACGACACAGCGTAGAACAAGGTCTCAGTAATCAAACCATGAAAAGGATTCTGAAGACTGACCTCCACAACCATCCATACAATATTCAGGTAGTGCAAGACCTCAAACCTCAAAATTACAATAGCAGAGTATGCTTTTGTCAACAAATGTTAAATCTCATTGAACAAAATGAAGAGAGAGTTTACAACTTATGGATGAGTGACGAAGCCCACTTTCACTTTATTGGCTTCGTCAACAAGCAGAATTTTCGGTACTGGGCCGAAAATTACCCACACAATCTCAACAAAAAACCCCTCCATTCAGAAAAAGTGATGGTTTGGTGCGCAGTATCGTCTCATGGAATAATCGCCCCCCCTTTTTTTATGAACATGTTAACACGGTGACGGTGAACTCCGATCGTTACGCTGACATGTTGGAAAATTTTTCCCCTTCTTGCACTCGATGACTATGACTCAGATGAAAACACACCTTTTCAGCAAAATGGCGCAACTTGCCATACTGCCGGAGTTTCAATGCATTTCCTGGTCATCTCATTAGCAAGCTAGGCGATTTCCCGTGACATGCCCGTTCACCAGACTTGATGGCTCCTGACTATTTTCAAGGAGAACCCGCCAAGGACCAGGGATGATATGAAGGAACGAATTTGGCAAGAGGTCAATAACATTCCGTTGGAAATGCTATGCAACGTCATGGGCAGCTTCGCTCTCAGACTCCGACTATGTGTGCAAAACTAAGGATGCCATCTTAGTGACACCATCTTCAGAAAATGAACATATTCCGGGTACACTAGTAATTTCCACTCATGTACATTAAATTTATGTAAAACATAAAAATAAAAATTGTTTTAATTGTTTGCGATTTTTTTTAATCTTGCCGTTTGACTGCCTCATCCTGTATATGGTTAGTTTGTTATTTGGGATCATTATTTTAATGCAGTGCCATCTAAGATTGGCTGTTTGGTATGTTCGTTATTTTATTCAGTGGCTAGTTCGTCTTAATTCCTATTGGTTGAGATTACGTCTTACGACTTTTAACTGTAGACACATTTTATATTAAGTGAAAGCGTAATTACGAGTATGCTTGCGATTGAGTAGTTGCGAGTTTGAATAGCGGGTGTGTTGGTTGTAGACAAGCCATTAGTGTTGCTATACACAAATAAGTTTATCAAATTGAGGGGAAAATGTTAGTATTGTCATGTTTGCTTGCGTACCACCTTGAGAAACTCTGCGTACCACAGTTTGAGAACCGCTGCACTAAGTCATTTTTCCGGGAAAATAAGAGTATCAATTTTGTTTGTGATGTTAAACAGTGCCTGGATACAAATTGATACCAAAATCTATTGAAACTATTTTTATTAAATCGTTTACTTTCCCTTATGGCCCCTCTAAGTAAATTACCCTTAATTTAGGGTTAGATATATAATTTAAAAAAACTTCAACTGCAGAACTTATGAATTCAGTAGATACCAACTTCTAATCCGCTAAGAAAAATGGTCTAGGCTCCATTCCAAGAGATACAGACAGACAAACGGCACCGCGAAAACAAATTTTTCAGTTTCAGAGGGTCATGAAACGTCGACAGTTATCAAAATCTCAAGTGTGATTATTTTTGACGATTACAATACTTCTATCTACGAGGTGTCGAGGGAAGGTTAAATACAGTAGCCCCAGGACTTCTTTGGTGCTGAATGACAGCTGACGGCTTTGAAAAGTTACCAGACCAAATTATGTATCCTCACGCCGAACCATATGATCTGCAAAAACATGTGTTTAGCAGCTGTCACTTCTGACGGTCAAAATTTAGGTATATACATAAATGTTGACTGTCAGAAGTAAGTTGTGAACTGTCAGTCAGCAACAAAGAAATCATGAGGCTACTGTACAAGGAAGAAGAACTGAACCCTTTTTTTTCCATATTGAAAGAAAATTATATTTTTGTATATTGGCAAACCTCACTCACTGCACAAACAACACTGATAAACTAATCAGTAAAGATGTCTGGAGACTGGCAGCTCTTGTTCCAACTGCTAGTTCATTACCCACCATCTAATCTTGTGTAAACATCCGGCTACCTGAGCACAGCCAGTTTCTCCAGTGGGCACTGCACTCTGGGAGCATTGGCCAAGTCGGCTATTCGACCAACAACGGCATATAGAACTCTTTTAACAAGTGTATACTTATAAACTATAAATAGTGAATCAATGATTTCAAATCGTTATAGTTCACGAGTCAAGGGGTCAAACATTTTGTTTTATGTTTTTTTATGTGAAGTAATTAATTAATATATGGTGCTGAAATTTAGTATAACTAAAGGTGTACATAGTAAAATATGTATAATATTAATATGTACTATTAATAAAAATATGACACGCTTCGGTGGCCACATGATCTAACGCTATAATCTTGCAATAGACTAATGCCGATGACGGGGAGATCAAGGTTCGAATCTTGGTCGGGCGTACTGAGGGTGGTTTAATAATCTCCTTCTAAGCATATTCGGGTACACTTCCTCTAAATATTAACCTCCTCAATCTCTAAAACCAACCGCTTAATTAATACACAACCGTATAACCCGAAAAGGTGGTAAAACGTGGTGCCAACAAAATAATTGTCCTCATGATTTTGATAAATGTCGACATTGCATACACCCCCGAAGCCTAAAAAGTTTTTTTCATGACGCCGTCTGTCCGTATGTCTGTCTTTTTCTCAACCTAGAGCCGAAACAATTTTACCGATTGCGCTAAAACTTGATATCTAAGGTTTTACTAGGGTCCCCCCATACACCTCCCCCAGGTGTTTTTGGAATTAGATATATAACCCTACGATTAAGGGTAGTTTACTGAATGTCAAAAATAGAATAAATTGATTATCTCGAAATCCACTCTATTGATTTTGATTACATTTACTATTTAGGTGCTCTTTTTAACATTTACAAACAAAATGTCAATTCTCATTTGCCCATAAAAATTAATTTAAGGATACTTTAGAGAAGCGGAAATATTCAATTTTTCTCTTACCTCCGCAACTATTTGAGATACGAAATAACTAAATAGAAATATATTTTATTTTATAAAACCAACATTTCCCAAAATATTGACAAATAAGTGTTTTTTTTTTAAATTTAGGCCTCAAGACATCGGGATATTTTTTTTATGCTCTATGGTGAACACATGTTACATTTTCTTCAATATGTATCTGTAACAGTGTATATTATTTGATTGCTTCTTTTTGGTGGAATATGATGCTGAAACACAATGTAAAAAATAGCAACAATATAACTATATTTCATTTCACGAGTTTTAAGTAAATGTTTTCATTTTTAAGATAAAGTAGAGAGAAAGTATATGTGGTGCACCATACCATTTATTATCAGAGGCCTCAATCCTGGTATAAACACACACACACTTACACATACATTTAAACACACACGCACTTACACACACATTTAAACACATACGCACTTACACACACATTTAAACACATACGCACTTACACACACATTTAAACACATACGCACTTACACACACACTTACACGTGCATTTAAACACACACCCACACACATACATTTAAACACACACCCATTCAAAAACACACACATATATATACATATATATATATATATGTATATATGAAGATACACGTTTTAAAACATATTTTATTAAAATTAAATCTTTATTTATTCTATTAAGAGGTTTATTTATGCAATACTTTTTTTCTTCCGTGCTCCACGTCTTACTACCTGTCCGGGCTATCCACATATTTAAACTAATGTGGTAGTGATAAGAGAGGTAACATTCATATTAAGTGTACCCACATTTGAGGGGGAAAACCCACCCTCAGTACGACAAGGAAGAGTTCCAACCAAACCCCAGCCTCCCTATCGACGTCAGACCAGATGAAACAGATGTCTATTACGCGTGACCACCGGCGCCTGTTTAAATATACCAATTCAACTAGCAACTAATGGGATAGTTATTATTAACACTGGTACGTTCGTATCTCATTATCGACAGAATTAAGAATATTATAATCCCTTGGAACCATAGAGCATATAATTGTTTCCGCATTCACTCTTTATTCTCATGTATACGTAAAGAAGATAATGGGAACTAATTTTAGATTGGGATGGGAGGAGTAAGGGGTGGCTTTGGCTTTTATTATTTTATGTTTGATGCTCATGGACATTTGTATGCATATAAACTAACCTAGTATATGGCATTAGTAGCTTGGGTCAGTTAGTAACTCAAGTTCACAGTCACAATTACTAAAGTACACCACCTAAACCTGTCTTGAGCCAGTTCTATCCAGTCCACCTCATTACACCCTATCCCTATCTTGAGCTAGTTCTATCCAGTCCACCTCATTACATCCTATCTCTATTCAGGTATATTCTAATGTTATCCTCCCATCTGTGTCTATGTCTTCCTACTGGTCTATTCCCATTGGGTTTGCCAGTCAATCCCATACAAATGAACACACTTTCAAATATAGGTCACTTTAAATCTTATTAAAACCTCATGGTAATACATGGACTCTACGTCTAGTCTGGTTTAGTCTATGGCCGAGAAAAGGTTAGAGGAGCAGGTTGGATGGGGGGGGGGGGGGGCAAA
>CABFOW010002147.1:0-44692 GCA_902141385.1 Timema californicum
CATTTCATCTAACAATCACCCTGCCATTACACATTAGCGTAAGTGCGTATAACCCGAACGGGTAGTAATACGCGGTGTTAATATTAATAATAATAATAATAATAATAATAATAGAGGTATTTAATGTACACTTTCTTACTTGACAGGTTACATCAGCACACGACTTACAAGCTAACTTTATCCCAGAACATACACAACACCCAGCCTACTGACCGATTCATCACTAGGTCTCAATTGCTTTATTTATATGTATTTTGAGCGCGTCAGGAATCAAACCAGGGAGTTTTAAGTTCAGTAGTAAAACGCGTTACCGACTGATACAAGATGCTGGCACCCCGCATCGTTGTTCGCGTGGTCTAAGGCGTCACTCTCGCAATACACTGTATCGCCATTGAAGGGGAGAATGTTTCGGGGTTGCATCGACACAAATTCTGGTACACTTTATTTAAATTTAGCCTTACTCATCCTTAACACTTTAAGCGTAATTATTGGCCCTAAAATGAAATGAAGTTGAGCTTTCCACTCGGGCTTCGCGCAAATGTGGGTGCACTTCATCTAAATTAAACCTTCCTGATCCCTAACACACAGGTGTATAACCCGAATGGGTAGTAAGACGCTGTGATAAAAAAAAGTAGGCCTAAAACTGAAAATAGTTAGATACTGAAGAAAAAATAAAATTGCCTGCCGATATTCTTTGAGTTGGCCTTGACAAAAAGAATCGGACCTTAAACTTGATAAGAGTTAAGTTATTGTTATGTTGTGGGTTTGTGCGCAAGGCTATGTTGTTTCTGTGTGTTTGGGACGTTAAGAATCTCACGGCAAGCGGTCAAATTGGACCAAGTCCAGTTTCTTCCGTGTCCAGAAATACCGCAGGGTCGGAACAAACAATTTCAGTTGGATAACTTCAGACCAAAGGAAGGTGTCTTTTATGTTACAGCGATAAAAGTCACTAAAACAACGTTAATATATAACTATTATTAGCACCGCGTCTTACTACCCGTCCGGGTTATACGCACTTACGCTAATGTGTAATGGTAGGGTGATAGTGAGATGAAATGGAGGACATACATTTTAACGTGAGATCCGAACCACGGTGGAGAACCTGGCATTCCACACATTCACAAGTTGTGATTAAATACACGTCTTGTCAGAGGTGAAGGAAGGAGTTTGGTAATCAGATAAATCTGTGCCGGGACCGAGGATTGAACCCCGAACCCCCAGAACAGAAGTCCAACAACACCTTACCCCTAGACCGCCAGGTCACCTAACGTTAATATATTTATACGTCAAGTCATCTGGAGTCGTCACTTTAGATGGATATAATCAAGTCTTTTTTAAACAAAAATAGAAAACAAACACAAAAAAACAGGATTTTTTTGTGTATTATAAATACATTTTACTTTAAATCTTTACATATCTCGTACTGTAGTTAACTATCTCGTTATTTCATGATAGTTGCCATAATTATTTTAATAAAAGTTTCTCTATTGAATTAAGTACAAAAACACGGAGCACGCAGAAAATAAATACGAAGAAAAAAACGAAACTGTTTAACCAAGGTAAAGGAAGTTACCAACGTCAACACCCAGGCAGCGGGCCAGACGAATGGTCTTTCTCTCTTTTTTCAATTCTTTATTTTTACTTTACGCCGGCGTTGCTATTTGCCGAAACCCGAATGCAGAACTTTATGGATTCAAGTAGATATATCTCGACTACTCTCTTGCGCGCTTAAAACACTTTTAGAAGCCGTGAGATGGCCGGTCAAGGCGCACCGTGGCCGATCCGTCGAGGCCTTTATCACGCTACACCCTGGCGGCTGGGGGCGGAACTATGTCACGGGGTGAGTCTAAACTTTCCAACAAGTTTGTGCGTTGCTTCTTTTTAAATCTTAGATTCGAACGATTCGGGAGTTGAGATAATTATACTATGAGGGTTAGTGCTTTTATTGTAGGAAAGATTCTGCCATCAGGGGTGAGTGTTAGATAGTTTCGTTGTGATTCGATTGATTATTCGATCATGTTTGTTAGTGAAATATTTATTGCGTCCTGACAGTGTAAACAGACACATTGAGATTCATTGTTGTACTTTTTTTTGTAGGCGTATGTTTTCCTTATTGTATGCTAGGAAGAAATTTCTTTGATTTTGCTCATCCGTGAAATTGATAATCGAAAATCGAAAACCCTAATAATTGTAGTAATACCTAATTAAACTCGAGTTATTTAATTTTAATGAATTCAAATATATTTTTCAATTGTCACGATTAACTTTTTTTTTAATCATTGACATTCTTTTTTCGAATGTGGTTAAGTACGATTTAACTATTGTTTGCCAGGTGAATCGTATTATAGCAACAATTGTTTTAGATCTATTTTGGTGTTCTACCGGTTGGATCCCAGCGGATGACGTAAGCAGACATGCTTTGCTATTGTGACGTGTTTTGTTGGGCCCGTGGATTGATCGGGGATAAAAATAAACTTGTGATGTGTTTTATAATTACTAAAAAAAAAACCCTACTCCCCAAGTCTTTCGAAATTGAAAAAAAACACATACTTTTTGTTTCCATTGATACAATGTGTTAGACTAGACCTCTGATGACAGGGAAATCGGGGCTCGAATCCCTGTCGGGTGCACTGAAGGTTTTCCAAAATTATATGACACACTCCCTCCACGCGAATACATGTACACCTTGCTCTAAATTCAACCTTTTTCATCCCTAACACAATAGCATAATAAGTACAAAGTCATATATATATATATATACTTTTGCAAAATAAATAGCAACAAGAGGCCTAATAGGTAATAGCTTGTTTTATAAGGAAGAATGTACCTTTCCAATAAAGGTTGAATTTTAAAGGAAGTGATTCGGTATTTGCGTGGAGGAAGAGTGGAAAACCACTCCACCGGGATTAGATCACCCCNCCCCCCCTCTTGTCAACGGCCAGTCAAGTCTATTGCGAGTGTAAGGGATAGGGACTAGGTGACGTATTGGTTCTGGAGTATTAAGTTTGTAAGTCGTGTGCTTATATAATCAGTTGGTTCATAAGATTTAAGTTTACACTTAAAAACAACACTTATGTTCTGTGAGAAACGTTTGTCATTAAATGTACTGCTTTGGCGAGAAATATTATTGATTCATTCTAGTGGCGGCTCATTGCTAAAATTAGTGGGGGTGCTGTTCCAGTAAATGTTCAGCCTTTGTTTTAAAATTGTGTAAAAAGAAACAAACATGTATAAAAAGAAAATTTATTCAGGAATTTGAAAAAATATTAACAAAGAAAACTTTTTTTTTTACTTATTTTAACTTAAATTGCTACAGTTCAAGCTTGATCTATTAATTTAAAAATGAAATCCATTCTTCTTGTTTTAATTTGCGCAAAAAGTTCAGTAATTTTCTCCTCGAGCTCTGGATGACAATTGAGGAAATTTTTCTCCATTGAAAGTACTGCAAGCGCATTTAGTCTTTCTGTTAAATAACATAACCGGGAAAAAAAATCAAATAGAATAACTGGAAGCAGAATAATAATCTTATTCTACACTCTTCTACACGTTATCACATTCAAGAGTATGTGGTACATGGTTTTTAAGCACAACACACGCTGAGTAAAAAAAAACACTTCCTTCCACCATCACGCCAGAGCCGGCACTGCGATAGCAACAGTGCTCTCTCTACCTAGTAGTCCCGCCTCCTCCCCACTCCCCTCCTATGTGCGCATGCGCACAACAGTCAAACACCACGTCACTAGCACTATGAAACGCACAGTTCCATACAAAGATTTTTGTATCTTTACCATAAACTGAGGGATGGCTACTGAAATACTGACATTAAGCTTAAGGAATATATATTGTACTACAAAAAAAAGAAAGAATTAAAGAAAAAAAAAGGCCTCATTATATTAAATGTTATCGATAATATCAAGTAGAAATAGGGGGTGCTGCAGTTCCGCAGTGCCTATACACGAGCCGCCACTGATCCATTCTTCAAATAATATGTCGTAGGTATGTAAGGAATCCCTTCCTTTAGTCCTCTTCCCCCTTCCCCACTCATCTAAACCATTACCAAATAAAAAAAAGTGCTCTTATAAATAAACAGCCACCCGGGAATCCTGTATGTTTATCTAGTTATAAGTTATACCCTGGAGCATGTCAACCGGAAGTATCAGAGACTTGGCCCTTGTGGGAACATGGCGCCCACTTGGATTCAATTATCTCGGGCTTGGAATGGACGTCGGATGACGAGGTTCGGAAGAAAAACAGCGTCAGTGAACATGCGCGGGTATTTTGGTTTCTAACACTGTCTCATCTCACTAGGACTACGTGTTTGTCACCGATTAACCCATATAATCGATTAATTATTTATTAACAACTTTTGGGAAATATTCTTAAAGAGATTGGTAACAGTTACTGTAATTAACACAAAAATATTGTATGGATACAAAAGATATATTTCACGGCAAAAGTCGGAACTAGATTGTTGGTTTTATCAACGGTTTATATTTCTTTGTTTGGTCATGCAATCTTTGCATAGCCCGCAACCCAGATGAAGTGTGTATTTATAATTTTTTTGTTGTTGCGATTTTGATCACTAAACTCTTACCTAAAAAATTTTAATCTAGATTCTATTTTTATAGAAACGATGAATCGACATAATAATCGCCGATTACGATTAATTGCCGATTCACTAATAATCCCCCGATAACGATTCATCGGTATCCACATCGTTACACTCCTACCAAATATATTAATCAGCCTCGGCTAATGTGTTGGAGATAAGTATGGCTGAATTTAGAGGAAGTGTACCCGCATTTTCGAGAGAGTAAAAAAACCTCAGTACATACATCCGACCGGTATCTAAACCATGATATCCTGGTCTAGTCCAACAGAACATCCTTTTTTGTTTTATGGCTCTGTGGAAGAACACGTTAAAAAAAATGATTTTGGTGTCATTAAGTTTAGTTCTATATGAAAAACAACACCTGGACTCGGGATTGAACCCGGGACCTTTAGTTTAGCATGTAATTGCTCTTACCACTAAGCTATCCAGGGTTCATCCCCTGTTCACTGGTTGAGAATTGGGGCGCTAAACCAAAAGTCCTGGGCTCACTTCCTGTTTCCAAATATGTTTCAGATAAAACTGATTTTCGTGATTATAACCATTCATCTTACAAGATTAATCATTCAAATACATATTGGTATTATTGGTAGCATAAAGCTACAAACTGACTGACAACCTAATAATATCCAAACAGCCATCACAGACTCTGCCTTAAAAAAATGAGTGAGGTCCTGGGATCAATTCCCATATTCAGATGCCATTTTTTTTTTCAATTGATTTGAAATTAGTGAAAATAGCTCTAGTGTAACATTTTTGTAGTTGACACCACGTGATTCAACTGTATTTGTGTTTCAGGAACAAAGGTCCTTGAAGGCTGGGGAGATCACGCAACAAGAGAGTCAAAACATGTCGGCCGCCAGCATGAAACTGCAGACGGAAACCTTCAGCGCCGAAAAGGTGGGTGATTTCAGTCCTGAAATAATAATGACGTAGGCATTTTGCGAAAACGATATTTGAGTTTGGTTTCGAGTGCTAGCAAAGTTTTGGAGGATACAAGTGAAAAAAAGGGGGACACATGATACACATTTTCCATGATAACAACGTTTTTATATTTTTTAAAATTAATTTAAATATGACAGAGACCTCTTTTAACCATAATCTAAAGTACATTATAAAGATCTCATGATTGTATAACAGATGGCAGCACTAACTCAATTTAAATATGACAGAGAACTCTTTTAACCATAATATAAAGTGTATTAGAAAGGTCTTATGATTGTCTAACAGATGGCAGCACTAACTCAATTTAAGTTAAAATTGAACTTTCCTCAATTTTCCCTTGTACCCTTCACAATCGAGCTACAAACCCAGTTCTTTCCAAACTATTTAGAGCTGTGTCCTAATTTTTATAGATTTTTATAGATTAATTTTTTAATGAGATGTCAAATAATTTCAAATTTTTTCACATTTCAAATTTATCATTAGGTGTAATTTTGGTTTATACTTTCACAGTGATTGATTAAAGAATGGGTGTTGGGTGCTGTATCTGTCAAGATTTAAGTTAATTTACAAATTGTGTGTTGATATATATAATCAGTCAGTTCATAAAATGCACACCAATGTCATAAAAAAAAGGTTATAGGAACGGTGGATACCTTTTATGTCCATTTTGATGTGTGTTACATTTTAAAATAACAAACTACTTCCTAAATAACACGAAATTTCTGGAGTTCCGCAATGCTTCTCAGGGTTATGGTAAACATTCCCTTAACCCGTTCCCTCGTATAAATATAGCCCGGGCAATCTCATTTGCTCTTGACCTTGCCATTGGTTTTGAATAAGGATGAAATCCTTAAAGGATCCTTAACATTTATTTTTTATAATATTATACACTAGTTTCGTGTTGAGCTAGACTGACTAGTATGGGGAAATCAAGGTTTGAAGCTCATTCGAGTGAACTGAGGGTAGGGTTTCCTAAAAAAAAAAAAAAATTCCACTCTCTCCATGCAAATGTGGGTTCACTTTTTATAAATTCAACCTTCCCAATTCTTAATCCATTAGCATAATTAGAAGCTTCTAACCCAAACAGGTATTAAGACGCGTTGCTAAATAAATAAAAATAAATGAAAATTAAAATATCATATTATATTTTTATTTTCTCTTTATGTTTAAAATTTTTTCCAAGATTTGGATTCGAGATTCAAAAAAAGTAAATTGGAGATTTGAATTTGTAAAAATAGTGGATTTGACCCCAACTCATAGTTTTGATTTTTTTTCTTTTTTTTTTTTCCAGAAAGCGATGGCAGCTCAACAGCAACGACAAACTGTCACCTCGACGGGGATCTTCAACCAGGAGAAACACATGGCCGCCTCGAGCCAATCAAACTTCACCATCACAGCTAAAGGGGTGTGCACCAAATCTTCGCTCATATCCTCACAGGTGCGTACAATTTTCAGAATAACTATCTTATATTACAGGATGTCTACCAGTAATTAAAATACATTTTTGTCATAAAAATCATTAAAGTCACCCCCTCTTCATTAGCAGAATGTTCTAATAGGTGCCCTACATAAAAATCATTAAAAAGTCACCCCCTCTTCATTAGCAGAATGTTCTAATAGGTGCCCTACATAAAAATCATTAAAAAGTCACCCCTGCTTCATTAGCAGAATGTTCTAATAGGTGCCCTACATAAAAATCATTAAAAGTCACCCCTGCTTCATTAGCAGAATGTTCTAATAGGTGCCCTACATAAAAATCATTAAAAGTCACCCCCGCTTCATTAGCAGAATGTTCTAATAGGTGCCCTACACGATCAGTCTGACTGGTCAGTCTTCTTATCATTATTCTTATCAGTCTCAGCTCCTGGTGCAATGTGCATCAACATGGCCGATAAGAAAAAGGCGTGGGCAGTGCATGTTTGCTACTGAGACTGACGGAAATACTGACGAGCCTGCGCACACTGTCAGTCTCTCCCACTACTCTCAAGACTGATGGACTGAGACTGATGTGATCAGAAAATTCTGATACCACCAGTGTTTTCGTCAGTTCATTCATCATTCAGTACTGCCCCTATATTATCTTCTCATTCAGACAACTGCATTTAAAACATTTATGTTTGAGTATTTATGAATCTATAAAATACTAGAAATAGTATATAAATATATAGTAGGCAAAAATAATTCATTTTACAATCAATAGTATATAAAAGTATAGGCCTATTTATTCATTATAAATGCCTAAAAATGACACAAAAAATAACATAAACGAATAAAATATGACCTAAACAGACAAAATGACAAAAAAAAATGACCAAAATCCTTAGGAAAAAATGGTTCCAATCACAACTCTGAAATTTTTTGTAAATACATATGTTGTTATATTTACTTACATTTGTTCCTAATTTTTTTCTACAATCCTATAATATTTGTTTAGTTAAAAGATTATAATTTTGCTTATAGCACCTTATTTATTGCATATAAAAGATAGGTATTAAAACAATGGAAAGCCAAGGAGATAGGTCTCACATCACTTTATATATCTATTTTGCGAATGTGTTGACATTACTCTTGACCCCCCTTCTTAAACCCCACCTCTCAAATCTTTGCTTACTTTATAAAATAACATTGAATAAATTTCTAGCTTGTAGCTTGCGTGGAGTTCTTAAAATGGTTATCTAATACACGCTAGAACTGGTGATATTTTTATACTTTTTTTTTCCAACCAGACGGTCACAATTTGTTTGTGTAGGATGTAGTCATCATATGCTAATTGAGTGAGAGTTAAGCTAACATGGACATTACGTAGGTCCTTTTAATTAACTTCTCAAACACCTTGCTGTGAACCACCGGCATACATACCAGTGTATCGGTTGGTTGAAAGGTGCACGCACATATTCACCAGCCGGTTACATCCTCATTAAATAGCAAACCATGTGGACAAGTAAATACCATGAAAGGTTTTCAGAAACTTACGCGGCTAACGAGTTCAAACTTTTTCAGATGAGTCAGCTGATGAACGGTACGATCAAGACCGTGGAGGATGAGCTTCTCAACCAAGGATTTGAAGATCTCGAGAGGCTTTCGGCCAACTCGAAGCCTCAGGATGTGGAGAGGGCCATCCAAAAGTACTCCATGTGTCTGGATTCCATTGTGAAGAATCTCCGTCGCGGAGTGGACCCCCGGTTGGCGAAGGTTCCTCAGGTGCTCAACAGAATAAACGAGATGATGCGCAAGGCTTGGGCGGTCCCAACTCATGGGCACACGCTTGGTTATTCGTTGTGCAACGCCTTACGAAGGTGCAGCGGTCTTGATCTGTTGATGACGAATTGTGTGGCGGGAGACGGTGAACTACAGTTTTCTAGTGCGCGTCTTTTGGAACAGTGCCTTACCACCGAGAACAGAGCGCACGTTGTCGAGAATGGACTCGAGAAAGTGGTGAACGTCGCTTGCGTTTGCACGAAAAACGCCAATTCCGTGGACCATTCCCGCACGGGCACCGGAATCCTTGAGCACCTTTTCAAGCACAGCGAGGGAACCTGCAGCGACGTTATCCGTCTCGGTGGGCTTGACGCCGTCCTCTTCGAGTGCAGGAAGAATGACGTGGAGACATTGCGCCACTGCGCCGGTGCCTTGGCCAACTTGTCCCTATACGGAGGTGCGGAAAACCAGGAAGCCATGATCAAAAGGAAAGTCCCTATGTGGTTATTCCCTTTAGCTTTCCACAACGACGACAACATAAAGTATTATGCCTGCCTTGCCATCGCCGTCTTAGTGGCCAACAAAGAAATAGAGGCCGCTGTCCTAAAGTCTGGAACTCTGGATCTCGTCGAACCTTTTGTCACCTCGCACAATCCGTTTGAGTTTGCCAAGTCGAATCTGGCGCATGCCCACGGACAAAGTAAGAACTGGTTGCAGAGGTTGGTACCTGTGTTGAGCTCAAAACGTGAGGAGGCCCGTAACTTGGCGGCCTTCCACTTCTGCATGGAAGCCGGTATCAAGAAGCAGCAAGGGAAGACTGAAATCTTTGGCGAGATCGGCGCTATCGAGCCGCTGAAAAATGTAGCAAGCTGCCCCAATGCTGTTGCGTCAAAGTTTGCAGCCCAAGCCTTGAGGCTCATTGGTGAGGAAGTACCACACAAACTGAGTCAACAGGTGCCCTTGTGGTCTTCTGAAGACGTCAGGGAGTGGGTCAAACAGGTATGATCATAGAATATTTTGGTTTTCTCTGCACTAAGCGTAGAAACCATTTGTATAGTATTTGGTTTGTCATAGAACAAATTATCCCTCAAGCTTTTACTTTAATTTACATCAATTATGGTTTCAGCCTGTGGCTTGGGTCAATTATTTTATTCAAGCCATATATTTTCAACTACCATCTTGCTAGGCTTGTTGTACTTTCATATTCTTTATAATCTAAATTAAAACTAGGACAGAAACAACATGCAGTCCCTGACCGTTAATTCATCGATATGAAAGGGTAAACCCACATTTCACCAATGCTAAAATTTTCAACCATGCTGGGAATCTAACCCAGGATTCTTAGCTCACTAGACAGACACGCAACCGACTGAGCTTAGGTGTCGAATTCCCTATGGACTACTATGATTTGAAATATATATATATATATATATATTATTTTTTGCTTTTACTTGGATTTCACCCTCTAAACTGAAACAACTATAAAAGATTATCTGTTTGGTTGTGTCTGTTATCTGTATGTTTCCAGGGCCCACTAAATTTAAGAGCTTTAAGGCTTTGATACCCAAACGTGTCAATTTCATGGCTAAACAATTATTAGTAAAACAAAATTACATCGCTAAAAATCTAGGTTTTCATCAATTTTATGTTCTGAAGTCTTTATTGTAATTCCAAGTTTTTTTGGGCCACTAATCACCAGTAGTTTAATAATTAACAGACACATCTGTAATAATATTATATCAGCTGTGGGCTATATGAAACCATTTTTATTCGAATGAAATAAAGTGCACTAAGGAAGCCGCTTCAGTAAGCGAGAAATTTCAACGCAGACATTACAAGATTTAACTCTATGATGCGTTATTTTAAAATCTTGTTCGCACTAAAATAAAGTCGAAAAATTTCAACAGGGCACTTTTTCCTTGACAACCCTTTATTTTTGAGTTTTATTAATAAAAAAAAACATGTGAAGATGTAACTAGCTAATTTTAAATGATTTTTTTTTATGAATATTTGTAAAGCTCTGAGATTAGGCTGAATGAAAAATAGCTCTATATTTAGCCTTTCTATGACAAATATCCCCTCAGGAAGTAGTTGATTATACTTTTAAAAGTTGGCATCACTGAAGGCAGAAGTCACCGTTTTGTTCTTTCAACAACTTCTGTATAGCATCGAAATATTTAAATGTTTGTAAATATGTGTTTTTTATTTACATTTCATTTTATACAATTATTTCATAATTATTTAATTATATAAACAGTAAATTTAATCTGTACCTTTCTTAGAAAATAAATTATATCGTAATAGTTTTTTTTTTCCTCTTATAGATTGGTTTTGCGGAATATGCCAATAATTTCATCGAAAGCAGAGTAGACGGTGACCTCCTTTTACAGCTCACAGAAGATAACCTCAAAGATGACATTGGTATTAACAACGGCATCCGTCGAAGAAGGTTAGGATGATTCAAAATTCAACTTTTCTAAAAAAAAAATTTTGGAACATAGCACTGGGTCAGATATTTGTTAATATTAGATTAGAATATACTAAGTAACTTAATTATTTCATCATCATCAACTGTTTTCAGGCTATGGCTGGAATAGTTTATTAAAATGTTTCCATCTTCCTCTATCCTTTCATCATTCTTCTTCCTTTAATTGCGTTCATTCTTCTCCTCTCCCTTCCAAACTTTCTGTTATCTGCTCCTACCATCTATTTCTTGGCCTCCCTTGCAGTCTTTTTCCTACATATCTCATCTCCATTATTCTCTTTGGTAATTAGGGATGGGCATCGAAAGAAAAACATTGATGTTGCCATCAATATCATTGATGGTAGGCAAACATTGTCTTCTAAACATCGATGTTTTTAAATCGATTTTTTATAAACAAAACAAGTTTTTTTTCCTGCTTTTTTCAAATAAATTAAGTAACTGTATCTGAAGCAGCACAGTTTCTCTGTATAGTTATGCAAAATCTACCCACAGAGCGAACTCATTCTCAACCTGTTTAAAATGTAACAATCGACCAAATGAGTCTTGACGGGACTTTAGTTGTGTGACCTCCTTTCCCTCTAATAATCTGTGTCTTTCGTGTCATAGGTTTACACGAGAGCTGCAAAACCTAAAGAAGATGGCCGACTACAGCAGTCGCGACACGGCCAACATCAACACATTCCTCCAAGGCATCGGCCCGGAGTTCTCCATCTACACCTACTCCATGCTAAACGCCGGCGTGGACAAGGAGTCGATCCGCGGTCTGTCCGAGGACCAGTTGATCAAAGAGTGCAGCATCACCAACAGTATTCACCGGTTGAGGATCCTTGATTCTATAAGAGGTAGGAAGATGACTTAGCCTCAACTATCTTCAGTACACTTTGGCGGGGCCGTAATAAGAGGGTGTGTTTTACAGGTTAAATCCTTCTTAGCCAATTCCCTGAAAGTATTAGATAGCCTGGTTGCAACAGACAGGGAAATTTTTGATGCTAAAGATAGCTAGGAATTGTCTGACGATTTGATGTATATTAAAAAATGATAAACTGAGGAATTTCAATACTTTGCTATTACAAAAAAAAGTTTTTTAACGCTTCTATACAGGGAAACAAATATTACTTAACATATTCAACTATGTATAGATATTTTATAAAAAAAATGTAAATGTGTAATAGCTGTTATTATTGAGGAAAATATGGGATTTTTTTTATTAAGGTGGGGATGTAAGGAATGTAAGAAAAGGACAGTGATTTTGCTGAAGTTTTTATAGCAGAACTTTTTTCAGTCAAAATAAATAAAATATTGCTTCAGCACAAACATAGCGTTTAATTTTCTTTACACGGTGATATCAACAGTTGTTGAATCTCTGTCAAGGGTGTCCTGGAATTTAATGACAACTTTTTCTCCTCATTTAAAAAGTTTCTCATCTAATGCCGCTATGCTCATGACAGATATTCAACAACTGTTGATATCACCGTGTGAAGAAAATTAAACTCTACGTTTCTACTGGAGAAACATTGGATATATTTTGGCAAACAAAATGTTTTGCTATAAAAATTGTGAAAGTACAGGCCTTTTCTTACATCCCCTATACCCGCCTCTTCATTACCTACACCCCCTTCTGAAAAAGGTAAATGGTCATGGAAAAACAAAAGGTTAATTAAGGAAATTTTATCAAATGAGTTCTGTTTATTATAAATAAAGTTTGGTATTCTTCAATTCTCAAACAAAAAAATATCTTGCATTTACTGTGTAAACTCGGCCATACCCTTTCCCCTGAAAAAATTCCTTACTATAAGTATTAAGTAAAAATGAAAATTCACTGTAAATAAACTGTATTGTGTTGTGCGATATGAGGAATCATTTTTGAAGCAAAATAAAATAAAGCGTAATCCTTTTCTTCACATAAACTGATATCTGACTTTGAACCAAACACACATGAGGTCTAAAGGGTTGGGATGGAAAAAAAACAACTACTATTGCTCGGAACGGTCACCTGTGCATGAGATTACGGCCACAGGTATGGGACCAATTCACGTCGATAAGAATGAAAGGAAAGTCGAGCTAAAATTTGATCTAAACAATAAAACTTCCCTCCTCAATTTTTCATACTCTCTTTCTAATTACTTCCATATCTCCTCATCATTATTTTCACAGATTAAAAATAATGTTGAATTTTTTAATAATCAGGAAATAATTCATGGTTCTTTTAAAGACATGGAATAGTCTAATATTCTGATAGCTGCATATATTCTACATATAAAGTTGTTTGCTTTATTAATATTTCTATTCTTATTTCAGCTAAAGAAAATGCACTGGGTGTGTCGATGGAAGAAAGTCTAGACAAGTCCTTGGATGTGTTTGTCAGTTACAGAAGATCGAATGGATCTCAATTGGCAAGGTGAGCTGCGGTTATCATAATTGTACGGTGCTTGCTATATAGTCACACTTTTTATCAAGTAAAAATAATTCTCTCGTATGGTAAGCAAAAGTATTTAGTATGGTGTAAAGAAGGTTCTGCAAAAATATAACAAAATATGTCTCACATATTTGGTACCCATAGTCACATATTAGGCAAAAACATGGACAATGAATGTAAGAGAGACTAGGAAAGTGGAGGTCATGGGAATAAAGTTTTTGAGGAGCACATTAGCTGTCATGAGGAGAAACAAGATTAGGAATTAAGTTATCCAAGAAATAGTGGGATACAGAGAGTACATGAGATAGTAGAGGAAGCAAGATTGAGATGGTATGGGCATGTAATGAGGATGTTGGAGTACATGAGATAGTAGAGAGAAGCAAGACTGATATGGTATGGTCATGTAATGAGGATGTTGGAGTACATGAGATAGTAGAGAAAGCAAGGCTGAGATGGTATGGACATGTAATGAGGATGTGGGAGTACATGAGATAGTAGAGGAAGCAGGACTGAGATGGTTGGCCATGTAATGAGGATGTTGGAGTACATGAGATAGTAGAGGAAGCAAGGTTGAGATATACATTCTAGTGTGGATAAAGTATTGTAATCATGAAAATTTCTAAACCTTGATATTATCTTTATAAGGAAAAACCTCTTTTTTTGCTTTATGAGGTATTTGGATAGAAAAATATCAAAGGAATGAACACAATATGGCATTTACAATAGAAAAAAGGAATACAGTTCACACTTTACATTGCTGCCATTGTACAAAGAGATAATGGTTGCCTTTCAAAGAAAATTGATCGTCCCCGCCCAATCCTCCGACCTAGGTTTCATTTTATCGAAACTCACACTTAGAACAAGTAAAAGGAATAATATATATATATATATATATATATATATNAAAGTAATTGTATAATATTTGAAGACGGTACTTTCTTCTAAATATAATATAATAAACCTTGAAATTATGATAGTTTATATGCTTAGAAAAAAAAAAGTTTATATTATTGGTCCATTTTGTTGGATGTCTGGCTATTTGTACTTGGGGCTTTAACCAAAGAAATTTTGATAGATATTTACATGTTAATTGATAATACCTCAAGGAGAAATCAGAGTTCCAAAATAAATGGTAGTTTTATATATTACTGATATTTTAAAATTTGAAATTTTTGAAAAATCCCACGTGAAAAATTTGTTTGAAATTAATATCTGTCTAGTGTTTTACTTAATAAATAATAACACTCTATTTTTTTCCCATATTAAATTACCTAAAGAGTAGTTTATCGATGAGTGATTTTTGAAAATTTTGTCCCATATCCACTTAATAGACTATATTAGAAACTCTATACTGTTGTGTTGTAGCATATATTGTAATCATTTGTTTGTCGTCCTCTAGTTTGCTGAAGGTCCACCTGCAGCTACGAACTTTCACAGTGTTCATCGACGTGGAGCGGCTGGAAGCCGGAAAGTTCGACAACAACCTGCTACAAAGCATCCGTCAAGCGAAACACTTCTTGCTGGTTCTCACACCCAACGCTCTAGAGAGGTGCATCGGCGATGTCGAGTGCAAGGATTGGGTCCACAGGGTGAGAACAATTTACTAGAAAAAACTTTTTGTACAGTGAAAATGCAACATACATAAACATACATTACATATACTCCATTCACGGTAAGAATTACTCTCTGAAAGGTCTTTTTTCCTACCAATATCCTACTAAATAATAGACTTCTGGTAGGGAAAAAGGCCTTTCAGAAAACAATTCCTGCGCTGAACAGACTTTACCTTAGATTTAAATCATAGGACATAGACAAATATTTAAAAACAAAGAAGAGGAAGAAGAAAAACAACAATGAAAACAACAATGTAAACAACTTATATATATTTTTAACCTAATACCCTCCATACAAACAATAGCCGTAATCTTTATAACAATTGTTGCATCATAATGTAATGAGTTGGTATTATTTGTAAAAAAAAAAGAGAAATATTTTTTTATTGATATACAACCATGCACACAATTAAGGATTTCTATGGTGATGTAAACAATAAATAAAAAGCTGAAAATTTGCTATGAAAATTGGGTTTTCGTTGAAAAATACTCATTTGGCCGACATCCTCGACATCTACCCAATCTTTAAAATGGTTGTCTCTTATCAAAATATGTTCAGCCATTTCTCTTTAATTTTTATATGCAAAGCTTTGAAAACTAACAACTCAAATATTTGTCATCATCGTCGACAACTATTTAGTTAGAAAAAAATTGTCATACTTAAATATACATATTTTGTACATCCATTACTGTTTCCAGCCTGAGTCACTTTTTTATTCCAGACATAATATATTTTCCACTACCGGCAGGTTAGGATGGGCTTAGTTTCATATACCTTATAATATAACTAAGACTAAGACAGGCACAACATCCAGTCCCCGACTGTTAATTTATCGAGAAAGGGTAAACTCACATTTAACCAAATGATACATTTTTTCGGCCATGCCGGGTATCGAAACCGGGACCCTTAGTTCAGTAAGCTGACACGCTACCGACTGAGATAAGGTGTCAGACACTTAAATACACATTTCTTTTAAAAAAAATGTTTCTTTTACAATTCTGTGTTGTTATGTATACTTTGTTTACCCTGAAAGTTAGCAATCCTACTTTGATGAATGACAGCTTATAAGCTATACCTTGGTGTAATCGATCAAGGTGAGACTGCTTTCATTTAGGGTAGACACTAATTAACAAATTACACATAACAAAACTTTAAAGTAATAGAATTACATTTAGGGATAGTAACCTAATACATCATCTTAGAATTAAATATGTTAAGTACTTTTTACAAAAAAACATAATGTAAATTATATTTGGTCCTTGGAACTTGAATTATAGAAACCATAAATTTGTTCCCTAACATAAAACAACGGCAAGCAAACCCTTCCTTCACCTCTGACAAGACATCTTGTGAATGTGGGGAATGCCAGGCCTCCACCGTGGTTCGGATTCCACGTATAAACTGTAGGTCCTCCATTTCATCTCACAATCATCCTACCATTACACATTAGCATAAGTGCATGCAACCCGAACAGGTAGTAAGACGCGGTGCTAATAATAATAATAATAATAATAATAATAATAATAATTCTCTTAGTCTTTCTCATCATAGTTCGTAGAAATTTCATTTCTGGGCTTGTATACAGCTTTCTTCTCTTTTGGTTAACACAAATGTTTCAAGGCTGTAAATGGTCATTGGAATGAAATAGCTGCTCTAAGGGGTCTGTTTGGAGCGCAATAGAACCTTCACATCCGGTAGTAGATATCACACTTGGTGGTAAAAATGTGACCCCTTTTTTTTTTTGGATTTGGTTAGTGACCTCTAGGCGAGCGCTTTTGTCCCGAAATATTACACTTCCCAGATATTGAAACTTAAGATAACGTTAGATATAATATTGTGGTTAATTTCTGTTTGCAGGCTGTGTTCTGAGACTTTTAATCAGTATAATATTTTCAATTTTTTTTTAAATATCTTTTTTATTTTTGCAGGAAATCGTAGCAGCGTTGCAGTCTCAGTGTAATATAATCCCCATCATCGACAACTTCCAATGGCCAGAACCGGAAGAACTTCCGGAGGATATGAGGGCTGTCTGCCACTTCAATGGAGTCAGGTAGGAATCTTTCAATATCTCAAGTGTTTGAATGAACTATATATTTATTTTAATAAACATAATTTATATTTTTTTTTTACTTTTAAGGACGTTTTCTCGTTTCGAGATTGTCTCAAACTGAAACAAAATGGTTCTCGCCTATTCCTACTAGTCTTTTAAACATCCTTATCAATTTAATACGGTCCTAAGCCGGGGAAATTTAGATTTTTGCATCGAGAAACTACCCTGAAAAGTATAATGTTCTAAATATTATGACATGCTTGGTGCAGATGGATCCACGACTACCAAGACGCTTGCGTTGACAAACTGGAGAGGTTCATGCGAGGCGAAGCCAACATCCGACAGGACATGCTGGGCCGCGTCGGGGGTCTCGCCAAGGGAGATGCGACGCCGGGCACACCCTCGGGTAACACGCTAGGGCGCCAGCCCCCGAGCTACCAGCGCATGCACAGCAACGAGAGTGGCAAGGGCAGCGATAAGGATGTCAATGGAAACTCCGGTGGGGGTAGAGATTGACTAGAGGGCCCCGCCTCTTCGGCCAGACACTCCAGGTTGGTCAACAAGACGGTGTTAATATGTATATTACTAATACTATATTGTATATAATATAATTTTTATGGTATTTAAAGTGAACTTTCTGAACTTACTGATTACATCCGCACACAACTTTTATTACTTTCTGGTGACCTGGTGGTCTAGGGGTAAGGTGTCAGACTTCTATGCTGGCGGCCGGGGTTCAATCCTCGGTCCCGGCAAAGATTTATCTGATTACCAAACCCTTCCTTCACCTCTGACAAGACATCTTGTGAATGTGGGGAATGCCAGGCCTCCACCGTGGTTCGGATTCCACGTTAAACTGTAGGTCCTCCATTTCATCTCACAATCACCCTACCATTACACATTAGNGTATGTGGGGAATTCCAGGTCTCCACCGTGGTTCGGATTCCATGTTAAACTGTAGGTCCTCCATTTCATCTCACTATCACCCCTACCATTACACATTAGCGTAAGTGTGTATAACCCGAACGGGTAGTAAGACGCGGTGCTAATAATAATAATAATAATAATAATAATTTATTACTTTCTCGTCAACCTCGGTGATCTTGAGTTGAGTTTCTAGCTTTAGGGCCCGGTATTTCTGGGTTCAAACCCCGGCTGGGGTTGACGGAATTTCCTTCAGCAATAAAAATTCTTAACACAACTTCCTTTCGAGGTGAAGTAAAGTCGTTGGTCCCATCTCGATTGTGGCATGTTAAAGAACCCTGGCATTAATGTAAGATTGGTAGGCCAGCCCATTTTGATATCGCTCATAGACACTCTTGTGTGCCGATATTATCGGTTAGTACAGAAAGTTAAATACCTAAAATAAATAAATGGAACGTTACTTTCAGTGACCTGTCTCAGTCTCGCTTATGACTCTGACAAATATAAAAGTGACAAAGGTATGAACGATACTAGTAATACCATTCAATAAACAGCCACTCTCTGTGATGAATGGAGCGAAGGTGTCAGTTGAAGTGTCGTTTGGTGGTTTGGCAGACAGATGTGTAATAGTACCTTCTGGCTCGATGAGGAAACCAATGGGAAGCTACCTCACTCCTCATTTTCTTTAGTACACCTTTTCAGTGCTGCCCAGGCTTGACAGCTGGCGACATTACTATGCCCGTCAAAGATTCAAAATAAGTTTTTCTTGAATATTTATTAACTTTAAACTGTAACCCAAATCACAAACTTCGATGTTAATTAAAATTGTGTGTAGTCTAATCTCGGGGTTATTCTTCACAGGCTACGAAACTCCACGAGCCCCTCCCGTCCATGGCTGAAGGGTGCGGCGTTCACTTCGGGCCGTCGCCCCCCGGCTATCCCGCACAACCGCCTGCCCTTGCTAGGCAGCAAGCGTCCGAGTCCCACCAACAGCATGCGGCGCAGTTCCGGGACATCCGGCACCCCGTCCCTCTGCTCCTCTTCGCAGCCCATGTCCCGTAGCCTTGACGGTCTCCTGGACGGCAGACTGGCGGAGGAGCCCCAGTGCGAGGCGCGGCAGGAACAGAAACTTCTCAGCGAGTGTGAACAGTACCTGAGTGTACACAAACCTTCCCCGGTGACACGGCCCGTGACGAGGGCGGCGACTGAGACTGCCGATGACGGCCACGCCGACTCGGGTTTTAGTTCGACAGACTCTGAGCGGAATATGACGGGCTCACAGCTCTCTCTCCCTTTGCCGAGCGCGGGGCAACCGAAACGGAAACGTAATTTTATGGACCGCTGTGTTAATAAAGTGAGATCCCTTATAGGGAAATGACACTTCTTATTTTTTGCTATTTGTATATAAAGAACATGTTTTTTTATGCTTTAAATCATATCGAGAAAAAAAAAGTGCAGCTTAAGTAATACAGTTTTAATATTGAGAAATGAGACTTTTAGAACTTGTGGTTGTTCTAGTGTAAATTTGTGTTAAAGTGGTTTTATTTTTTACTATAACCATTTATTTTAACATTATCTTAAGATTCTATTGATCTTTATCAATAACCAAAAAACTTAATATTATTTTTTATGTTATTTGTAATGTATTTTACCAAAGGTAATTTTAACAATATATATATATAATATGTTAATTTATTTAACCAACTTTTTTAAAAAAAAATTCTCTAATAGATGACACAAAGGTTTATTTATCATTGTTACTGTTAGAATAAACTTATTTTACCTGGTTATTTAACCTCTTGAATAAATTAATTTCAAATATCCTACATTGGTCTGTTACTTCTAAATATTCTCAAAGATTATCCGAAAGTCAAACTAAAGAAAAGTTCATTAATGTTCTAAAACAACCGAATCCTTGCCGCTGGTTAGTCGGCGCATAGGGCTTTGACATATTTTATTAACTCTAGGTGGCGGCTAAACTTGGATGAAGGTACAGGAAAGGTGGATAAAAAAAACAACGTATAAATGGAAAAAGCAAACACATTCATTATGGCTTTTACAATGAAAAGAACACAGTTCATCCTTTACATTGTTAAAGTCACATTGTGTTCGTCCTCTTTTATGTCTTAATATCGGAGAATTCACCTTCCTGTACCTTTTGTCCAAATGTAGCAAAATACCTCAAAAAGCGAAAAGAGGTTTGCCTTAAAGTGATATAACCTGAAGACATGTAATTCACATCATCATTATTATTATAATAGTTATTATTTAGCACCACGTCTTACTACCCGTTCGAGTTATACACTTTAATTACTAATTACGCTAATGGATTAGGAATTGTGAAGGTTGAATTAGAGGAAGTGAACCCGCACATGCGTGGGGGGAGAGTGGAAAACCATTTAGGAAAAACCACTCCCAGTTCACCCGACCGAGATTCGAACCTTGATCTACCTGTCCTCAGCAGTCGAGCAGCTCAACACGACAAGCGCGTTAGCCAATTATGCCACCGAGGCGGGTTATTATTATTATTATTATTATAATAGGTCTTAATATTATCTTCTCATTATCTTACACATGATAGTAAACAATTACAGAAATAATGGTAACAAGTATTTTTATCAACTCACCCGCCTCAGTGGCGTAGTTGGCTAACGCGCTAGTCGTGTTGAGCTCGACTGCTGAGGACGGGAAGATCGTGGTTCGAATCTCGGTCGGGTGAACTGGGGGTGGTTTTTCCTAAATGGTTTTCCACCCTCCCTCCACGCAAATGCGGGTTCACTTCCTCTAATTCACCCTTCCCAATTCCTAATCCATTAGCGTAATTAGTACTTAAAGCGTATAACCCGAACGGGTAGTAAGACGCGGTGCTAAAGATTATTATTATATTTATCAACTCTCACGATTATCTTTATTAACTTTCCCTTTTGCTATCTCAGTTCTGCCTTATAGGATTTTTTTTTCTCTTTAGCACAACATCCTTGTTACTTGTTAGAATTATACCCTAGTGTACTAATTACGCAAATGGTTTTAGGGAGGCTATATTTGCAAGAAGAGTACCCGCATTTTGTGTGGAGAGAGAGAGAGAGGATAGAACCATTTTGTAAAAACAACCCTCAATACACACAACGGAAGATTCAAAACTTCATCGGCGATCTTCTCTACTGCAAGAGTACCACGTTAGAACATGCGACCACCAAAGCTGCTCTTTAGGGAGGTGCTTTGTGTGTTTCACACACCTTCTTGATGACTTCCTATAGAAGAAAACCTTGGTCATTAACAATATATCCAGACGCTCAACCTCCAGTTTAAAATGGTTGCGGTGCTTTTAGAAGCTTGAGTCCTTCAACACTATATCGCTGTGGCTAGTCCTATCATCACCCAGCAGTGACACTAGCGCAGCCCAGTGTTGAAGGACTAAAGCTGGCAAAAGGAGCGCAGCGAAACCCCCCCTCTTAAGGTTGAAAATCTGTTTATTACTCGCCTGTGACTTAGGCCAAAGTATTTAGCTATGACAACAGAGTTTCTTCGAGAGTCAGCAATTTCTTACAGCCCAGAGGATCGCATTAATATGGGTGTGGCTGTGTTGGCCTACGATTAAGACATCTAATTTTTTTTGTCCCGAAGGAAGATACTAAAGGGCTGTGGACAGCATGAGAATGTCCGGCTTGACTCGATTTTTGACCATAATACAACAAATACTTATTTAAACTATTTTTTTCTCATAAATGTCATGGGCCTGTTGCAAGTTTATTGCGGCCAAAGAGTTGATTTGGTCCAAGGAGCAAATTTTATCATGTCAGCTAGGGTTCAACATGCTAATATTCGATAAAAAAAAATGTTAATAACAAATTATTTGATTTGGATTTGATTCAAAATTGAAAATATTATACCTTAAAACACAAAATTCCATTGCAAATACAATTATTGTTATTTATCACTGCTCTTTAAGTCTCAATACAACATGTTAACAAAACTTATTAGTCATTAACAAAATAAATAATGTACAATGAATGAGTATCAACCATGTGCTAACTAATCAATTTGCAGAGTAACCATTAATATATTCTTTCCACAACGTTCTTCTGTCTATTACCTCAAAAGAGAAGAAGACCTTTTTTCGGTTTACACTTTAATTCCTGAGCAGCGTGTGTGCGCTGATGGCCATGGAGTGTGTTTAGTCTATTTTGAACAGCAATAGAACTATTTAAAATAAGGTTGGGTCAAATCTTGGAAAAAAACTATGACCTTAAGAAGAAATATAAATAAAATGGTAGGGTAGAGATGTGCGAGAACCATTTTTTCAATTTGTGACGGGAATGTAAATAAGTCTCATGTCTTTTAAAAGTACAAAAATTTAAATTATGTTTTAATTAAAATAAATATATATAGTTCATTCAAACCCTTGAGATATAACTCACACACATTTTAAATGAAATTAATATAATAGAGACAACTAGTTACAATGAACACCATTTATTATTTAATTTTGTATTGTCAAAGCTTAATATTGAAAAACTATATTTATAAAAAAATAATTTCTTAATAAAGGCTGTTTTTTTGGGGGAAAATGTGGCCTACTTTTGGGTTATTAAGGTATTATTGGATATAATGAATTCCCGGTTTAGTTTTTGTAATTACTTGGAGACATTTTCTTTTTTCTCTCTTAATTTGTCAAATTTTCAAGATAATTTTGAGTCTCGCACATCCCTATATAATATAATAATTGAAAATAGAAATAGTAACTAAATATTATCATTCTTTCTTATAATAAACTCACTATAAAAAAGGATGGGCTTTCAAACACCTAAAAATTCTTTGTTTTAAATGATTAAAATAAAATATTTTTTAGAGCTTTAATAATGTTTATTGGTGGTTTAGAACCAATTATAAAATATAGAACTAATTTAATAACCAGAACCCAGACCATTAATTCAACACTTAACTGAATAAATGTTAGAATAAATGGGTTATAAGAAAGAATGTTAACAATGAGTTACAATTTATATTTTCTATTATTCTATTATATTTATAATTCTTCTTCTGTTCATAATTATTCCAAGATTCAGATTCAACTCTAATTATAATATTCATACATTCAGTTAAGTGTTAAATTACTGGTCTAGGACCTGGTTGTTTGTTTCATCCTATAATTACAACCGGTTCTAAACCACCAATTATCAGTATTAAATCTCTAAAACAAATTTCACTTGAAAAAGTTTTTTCTTTCCTATTTGAGTCTTGAATATCATTAATGATTCAAGCCATATGAGGGTCCCATCACTTATTTAAAATCAAATAAACTGCTGTTACAAAGCAATAACATAAAAAAAAAGTATGTAAATACCATAATTTATTAAAGGTTTTTTTAAATATATTATCCACAGAGGTGTAACTAGGGTTGATGGTAACCACTTAAAAAAAAAATCTTCTTTAAAAATTAGGTTGATTTCTTATATTGGGACTTAAACTGGTCACTTGTTATAATACTGACAGCAAAATAATAAACATAAAATACACTTTTATTGTTAAATATACAAATTATATTGTTGCTAATAAATTTGAACACCCAGGAAAAGTGCTCCACCGTCTACTATAATACTGGAAAATAAAACGTTAACTGTATGAGATTAATTCACAGTTTGTAGTAAACTAAAGGATTTTATTTTTCTCTACAAGAACTATTATTATTATTAATAATAATATAATTTTCTAAGTTAAACTTTGAAAAGACGATAGAAGGGCAAGGCTTACACACCAGAAAACTGTCGGCCTCAAAGTTCACAGATAAAACACAACAAAAACTCATCATTATGTAATTTTCGGGGTACATCAGTCCCCTTCTTCAGTAGAAGAGAGTAAAACACAAACTGGATTATGGCAGCATGGCTAGAGGTTGATCATAGTCATTTAGATTCTGTTGTTGGCTTCACCCCAAAAATTACATAATTTTGTGTTTTGAATCGTGAACTTTGAGGCCTACAGTTTTCTGGTAAGTGTGTGGGCCTTGCCCTTTTATCTTCTGTTGATATAATTTTTATAAGTACTTGGATACACGTGAGTTTGTAAGAATTCATAATGAACTCAGAATCACACATATAAGTACAACTCATAATGAGATCATAATCACACATATAAACACAACTCATAATGAGATCATAATCACACACATAAACACAACCCATAATGAGATCATAATCACACCTATAACATAATGAGATCATAATCACACATATAAACACAACTCATAATGAGATCATAATCACACATATAAACACAACTCATAATGAGACCAGAATAACACATATAAACACAACTCATAATGATATCATAATCACACATATAAACACAACTCATAATGAGATCATAATCACACAACTCATAATGAGATCATAATCACACATATAAATACAACTCATAATGAGATCATAATCACACATTTAAACACAACTCATAATGAGATCATAATCACACATATAAACACAACTCATAATGAACTCAGAATCACACATATAAATACAACTCATAATGAGATCATAATCACAATCATAATCTACAAAAACTTTAAATATTTCTAACTCGTAAAATCGATAGAGAACGAGTTCCTTCCCCATAAATTTAATTTTTTTTTTTTAAGTCCAGATAAATTTCAAAGTTTAATTATGAGAAATATACCCGATTTAATTAAGATTCTTAAGTAGCTAATGGGTAAGACACTGACATGTGATGCGAAGGGTCTCGTGTTCTAGTCTCGGCACCTCCGTTATTTTTTTTAGTTTAGACAGTTGAGTGTTTTGGTATCACCTAACTTTATTTTTTATTAAATTTTTATCTGGATAATTTCTCGTGCGCTAGGATGCGGTGAGATTATTTTGGCCAACCGAAGTTTTTATTTAGACGATATAAGCAAACTGATGTCAAGAATTGAATTCCTTATATACTTTTGTTTACACCGCGCTTTTCAAAACACTTTCAATAAATTCGAATGGAATTAAACGTTCTACCATATCGACACCCTATGATTCGTCTTGAGCCCCAAATTCTGATAGATACCTTCGAACGAAAATTCTACAAGTTCACTTTGTGATAAGACTTCAAATATGTGTTAAAACATATGATTATTGTAACAAACTCAAATAGCTCAGAGCTATAGAGACAGAGTTACGAACGAAATAACCACTGTTCTAATCAGCTCTACTCCATAAATATTTTACTTTTTAATTTGCCAGTTTTTATAATAATTCTGATTAAATGGATATTTCAGAATATATAGAATGGTGTGAGGATTTTTTTTGTACCAAAATCATCCAGCTCCGTCTCAGCGGGAGACATGGCGGCTCTACGTCCGTAGAAGCCGGAAAATTATTCGCGATTCTATTCCCTTTATAACCTATAAATTAATAATCATCTGTGAGTGTTAAGAGTCGATCGATCTGCCCTCTATACATGCACAATCAAACTACTCGATACTTGTTCTCAGATATCACCACGTGCAGTCTTAACACTCACTGACGAACCCTGTTGCGGTTCCTTAAAGTATTATTTTTCATTCGCCTCTTTGTTGTCCGGGCAATCAAAAAGTAAAAGGCTTGGCAATTAACGATAGGATGGATCACCGTGCTCTTTTCGTTTTGAATCATAGTTGAAAATAAAAATACACCTTATACAGGTGTAGAATTGAGAATTATCGGTAGATGTTTGTTTACAGCGCACTTTTTCAAAACGCTTTGAATGAATCCGGATGGAATCAAACTTTCTACCAGATCGACACCCTATGATTCGTCTTCAGCCCCAAATTCTGATAGATACCTTCGAACGAAAATTCTACAAGTTCACTTTGTGATAAGACTTCAAATATGTGTTAAAACATATGATTATTGTAACAAACTCAAATAGCTCAGAGCTATAGAGACAGAGTTACGAACGAAATAACCACTGTTCTAATCAGCTCTACTCCATAAATATTTTACTTTTTAATTTGCCAGTTTTTATAATAATTCTGATTAAATGGATATTTCAGAATATATAGAATGGTGTGAGGATTTTTTTTGGTACCAAAATCATCCAGCTCCGTCTCAGCGGGTGACATGGCGGCTCTACGTCCGTAGAAGCCGGAAAACTATTTGCGATTCTATTCCCTTTATAACCTATAAATTAATAATCATCTGTGAGTGTTAAGAGTCGATCGATCTGCCCTCTATACATGCACAATCAAACTACTCGATACTTGTTCTCAGATATCACCACGTGCAGTCTTAACACTCACTGACGAACCCTGTTGCGGTTCCTTAAAGTATTATTTTTCATTCGCCTCTTTGTTGTCCGGGCAATCAAAAAGTAAAAGGCTTGGCAATTAACGATAGGATGGATCACCGTGCTCTTTTCGTTTTGAATCATAGTTGAAAATAAAAATACACCTTATACAGGTGTAGAATTGAGAATTATCGGTAGATGTTTGTTTACAGCGCACTTTTTCAAAACGCTTTGAATGAATCCGGATGGAATCAAACTTTCTACCAGATCGACACCCTATGATTCGTCTTCAGCCCCAAATTCTGATAGATACCTTCGAACGAAAATTCTACAAGTTCACTTTGTGATAAGACTTCAAATATGTGTTAAAACATATGATTATTGTAACAAACTCAAATAGCTCAGAGCTATAGAGACAGAGTTACGAACGAAATAACCACTGTTCTAATCAGCTCTACTCCATAAATATTTTACTTTTTAATTTGCCAGTTTTTATAATAATTCTGATTAAATGGATATTTCAGAATATATAGAATGGTGTGAGGATTTTTTTTGGTACCAAAATCATCCAGCTCCGTCTCAGCGGGTGACATGGCGGCTCTACGTCCGTAGAAGCCGGAAAACTATTTGCGATTCTATTCCCTTTATAACCTATAAATTAATAATCATCTGTGAGTGTTAAGAGTCGATCGATCTGCCCTCTATACATGCACAATCAAACTACTCGATACTTGTTCTCAGATATCACCACGTGCAGTCTTAACACTCACTGACGAACCCTGTCACAGTTCCCTGAAGTATTATTTTTCGTTTGCCTCTTTGTTGGCAGAGTAAACAAAAAAAAAAGAACCTTTCCTCGAATGAGAAGATAGTTCACTTCGGTATTTTCGTTTTGAATCAGATATAAAGAAATACGCCTTATATAGGTGTAGAATTTGGAATAGGGATTAGTAAACATATTTGATAAGAGATGGTGTTGCATAAATTTAGGGCTTTATAATAATTTAAACGCGGATATATATTGTTCAGACTTTTAGATATAGTAAAACAGATATTCAAGACGTTGTTTACGCTAATTGAATATGGTTTGCTATTAGTAAATATTTACTTTAAATAAATTCATTTTTCCGATAAGATAAAAATTTACCCAGTAACTTTTCAAAGGAATATGACCCAACGATTCGAAACGAATATTGTGACCTTTTCAATCTAGCCCATACATAGTTTGAATTTCATTTATATGTGGGAGCAATACTATTAATAGCTAGTACGCTACCGTATCATGATAGAGCGCCCAGATCCTATATATCCCCTTGACAACTGTTTGCATCAGTGAGTTTTAACAGATTGGCGATTTTGTTGCCATCTATTGATGATCATTGAAATGTTATTGTAAACCTTTTTTATAATAGGGATTTATAGACGCAACTACTTAATTCGGCAGCTATAGGCCTATAATAACCTACCCTCAGATATAGATATACTTTAGGGATCTAATTTTATCATACAATATTTGTGGTCACATGGTTGCTAGTCTTTTTTAAAATAGCTAATTGTAATTAAACTTTTATTTAAAGAATGACCTGTGTTTTATATTTTATATTATACATTAACAGTAAATATAACAGTTTATTTGGCAGGACGCAAATAGCTTATTACTAGCATTTGTGTTGACAATGTTAAGTTTTCCGTGTCCTACTGTATTCACTTCTAACTATTTTCACGTGCATATGGCTATGGCGAAATACTATTCAATAGACTCACTGATCCCGGCAACTCGGCTTCCTGCTGCCATAATTTCCACGTGTTTCCTGTTAGTCTGTCATTTATGTTTATTATTATTATTTTCCCATGGTTTCTCTTTCATGTCACTACTTTACATGTATTAATTTCAAAGGTCCTTGTCGATATTTTTTTTGGTCAAAGGGGGCGGGTTTTTATATTATTTTCCCACCCGCCTCCCGCGAGAGATTAATTATCAGCCCATCAGGGCACCATAAACTTTCAATCAGTTATTTTAAACTCTATTTTGCTATATTTCGAGAGCACTCAGGGGTTGATGTTAACTGTTACTTTGTGTTATTTACTATGAATATGAAAATATTGATGTTTAATGAAACTTAAAATGCCTAATCATTAATTAATTATTCAGCTAATTTTATCACCATGGAAAATATCCGCTGAAAACAACGGTTGTCTTTCTATCATTAAAGTGAAGCTGCATCAGGATTTGTTAATAGCACGATGGTTAACCAAGATTAAGAAGCAGATTGTCTTTATAAATTTGACAACTGTTACCGTTATCGGGTTATAATAGACAGAAGCTTTCATCACCCTGTATTGATAATCAATTAAACTTTAAACTATTAACTCTTTCAATCAGATTATATTAATTTGGTGTTTATTTAAATTTTCGCGGACATACTATTACATAAATTTCAATTATTTTAGGTGACTCAATTAAAGTGGATTATCCCAAACTGACATATTTTTTCATGTACATATTTCTTGTCTGGGGAATTAATAGCATGAAAAGAGGAAAGGCGACTCAATAGGACCAAATTTGTATTATAATATAATTAATTGTTAGGGTAGTTTTAATTTATTCAAGCACGGGTGTATATGTAAATAAACATGAACCAAAAATCACAAAAGACAATTAACATCTGCCACGAAGGGCTTTCGTAAAAAAGCAAAACATTGAAAATAATGATTATAGTAATACTGAAAAACAAATGACGTCTTGATGGGCTAATATCATGATTTCTTTAATGGCGGTAAAATAATAAAAAAAAACGCCCCATCACACATAAAGTGCCAACAGTGACCATAAAAAATTACAAAAATGCCAACCACTAGAAGAGGAGGTTAATTGGATTAATCTGGTTAATATATGGACTTGACTAAATTTGAAATATGGGGTGCAAAATATTGGCGATTTAATTGCCCTGTTTGGATTTAATTTCCTTTGTTAATCTATTCTTTTTCTTATAGTCTATGGTTTCTACCTTCCACTATAGTAATATGTATATTTAAAGGTCCCCATCAGTCTTTCGTGTGCGTTGCGGGATTTTTGGTATTTCCCGGCCTGTATTCTAAAGAATTTCGGTGTTAATAGATGGCGTTGCTATCTTGCTTCTTATTCACCGCAGACTAACATTATTTTCATTTATTGATATATAATTTCTATGTCAACTCATTGTTGGCAAATGTACAGCTAAAACCAATTGCGAAATTTGGACAGATTTAAACCGTTAAGTAGCATCGATGCCAAGATAATAAATAAAATTTACTGGATGAAATGAAGCTCCCTACCGTTATTTGAAAACATAACCGTTTCAGACTACCAGCCATCCTGTAAACATTTTCAATAAACTAATCTTCATGTAATGTGATGTGGCTGGTCATTTAGTAATTTCGCGCCCAGAGCGTTTTAACCCATCAGACCACCAGGTGGCCATGTTTAATCGTAATGTATTTTATCTTATTTGTTCCATGTAAAGCCGGAGTTGTAGAACCTTTCGCGGTTTATGTTTTCTATTGTATTCTATATGATTCTCGTTCAAAGTAGTAAATTTGATGTCTACAAAAAAATTAATACCTTACAAACAAACAATAAATTAACTTGCGTCTCTTTAGTTGATTGTCATTTTTTGCGAAATATATAAAAAAAATAGTCCAATAGCTGTTAGTAGATGGCATTGCTATTTAGCCTTTTATCTACCACAGACGTAGACGGTTTTCATTTATTTATGTAAAATATTAATATAACATCATTGTTGACAAATTTCTCTCCAAATCCAAATATGACTATGACATTTTAAATTAATTAATACATTGCTTTGTTGCCGATATATTAAAAAAATGTAAATGGGTATAATAAAATTCACTACTCGAATATATATATATATATATCACCATACTCTAAACTTAACTATGTCATCAAACAGTATTTAAGATAAAATAAGGAAAAATAGACTTGTAAATTACACATTGTATTCTAACATTTCAGGACCAGTTAAATGTCTCAAATGTATGTAACAATTCATTCTCTATAAATATTTCTGTAAAATGTTTAGTTTTCCCTAAACCAGGTACTTTATGCTTCTCCCTTTACCAGGACAAGGGATTGGTGAAACTAGCTATGATATTTATTTATTGTCAAAACTCACATTCATCTGCCTTAAAAAAATTTCGTTAATTTCTTAAAACAATTTTTCTTTATATTGTACTTTTTTTTTACCATACAAAAGTGAAAACCCTTTTTACATATTGGCTACAAACATGATAATCTTTAAACACTTCGGTGGCACCAGGGTATAAGACGTTAGTTACTCTTTCAATAAACTGGTCTGCTGATGGTGGGGAATCAATGTCTGAATCCGGGTCAGATGTAATGAGGCTGGTATTTCCTTAGTGGTTTTTCATTTTTCCTCCATGGAAATTCAGGTACACTTCTAAATTAAACCTTATTCATCCATAGTATAATTATTATTACTATCACCATCTCCTACTACCCATTCGGGTTATACGCACTTACGCTAATGTGTGATGGTAGGGTGATTGTGAGACGAAATGGAGGACCTACAGTTTAACGTGGGATCCGAACCACGGTGGAGGCCTGGCATTCCACACATTCACAAGATGTCTTGTCAGAGGTGAAGGAAGGGTTTGGCAATGAGATAAATCTGTGCCGGGACCAAGAATTGAACCCCGGACCACCAGCACAGAGGTCTGACACCTTACCCCTAGACCACCAGGTCACCTCCCAAGGAAATCAAATATGCTAGTTTTATAAATAAAACAACGATAAACTCAATAGGTGTATTCAATATTCAACATGTAAATATTTCCATTGTGTTACACTGTCTTACCAAGTTTCGGGGTATTGGGATTATGTAATAAATGTTTACATCCCAGCAACTTTACAAGAGGTTAGAAACGTGTTATGGTTGAATCTAATAACCTTGATAAAATAAATAATCACCATGTTTTAAACTGTTAATAATTACATACATGGAAGAAGGTATAAGTGATGGTGAATTAGGAACAAAATGGACACTTCACTCTGATGCCACCACACAAAATCTAAGAAAATTATTTTCCTTATTTAAAAAAACTCCAAAATAATCACTATGTTATAAATAATTATTTTTGAAATACACTCAAGAATAAATCATAAACTTAATAAAGTACAGCATTTGACTAAGACGTTTTAAAATTTTCCTAAAAGTTTAGAATGTGCTAACAATTTCAGGTTTTCTATATTTTCCTAGGTTACGACCAATATGAAAGATGTAAAGGATGCCTTTTATAGTAAATCATTCATTATACTAAGTAATCCATTTACAGAGTTTTTTGTTCTAAAAAACCCACAAGAGTAAACAATGAAATGCATGGGTACCCTGGGCAATTTTTTTCTTTACTCCAAACAGATAGAAAAAAAATCTAATTTTTTTTTCTTCCGACCTAGTTCTCAATAAAAAAAACAATCAAAAAATTAAAATTCTAGCTTCCAGGTTCATATGTTTGTGTGCATGGGTTAATGGTTTTTAAAATTTCAGACCTTTGCGTGTGGTAGATATTGCGCTACGCTCAAGAACAACAGACTAACTTAATTTTATCAATATATATATATATAAACTCAAACAATAACTTATATCAGAGCTAAAGTTAAAAAAAGACTAAAAAAATAATAATAAAATAAAAATTAACACACAGTACAAGTAAACTTAATTTAAGATAAATCTCATGAAAATCACCAGTTACCTTTTTCCCAACTTGATAAGGCAATTTTGCAATGCGCTATGTTTCATCATGATACAATGCTTTTATGCAAAACTAGACAACAATAAAACTTATGTAATTAGTACCCACAAACATGCTTCACACAATAAATTAGGCTACACTTTTATGTGTTGAGACATTCATTTTTTTAAACTCGCTTGAAAGTTTTATTTAAAATTTCCCCCCAAACATTAACATTCTATTAACAGCGGATTTCTGCCAATGTGCGATGGTGTCATTGCATTTTAATTTTTATTCCTGTGTAAGGCTACCCAATTTCAAACAAGGCCGTAACCCAGGGGGGGGGGGATTCGGGGGTTCAAACCCCCTGCGAAATTTTATGAACAAAATATATATGGCTTTATTTATGATTCAAACAGTATCAAAATTAAGATACAAATACAAATTAGGGAGCTGTGTTACCATAAAAAGCACATCAGAGAGCTTCTAGAAGTGTTGAATATTTAGAAATTTTTCCAGCCTTCGGCATTTTGGGGGCTATTAAAAGAGAAAAACACTTCACAGAGCTTCAAAAAGTGTTTAGTATTTAGAAATTTCCCAATCTTCGGCAGCTATGGGGTTATCTTACCATAAAAAAAACCACTTCAGAGAGCGTCTAGAATTGTCTATCATTTATAATTTATTCTAGCTTTCAGCAAATGGGGGGGATGTGCCCACCAAAACCCCCCTGAAATTAATGGCTGGCTACGGCCTTGATTTCAAACATGCTATTTTTTTCACACCCCAAAATACACTTGTTAATCTACAAACATTTGCCAGTAGAAAAAGAAAACACATACTAAGCTTTATTATATGTAGCTAACATAATTTCATAAACAAGGGGTTGATATAAAATAAAATTCACTTCAGTTAGTGTTCACTATTAAGATTAATAAATATATCCGCACACAGGTTTAAATAAATCGTTAGCTGTATGATTTTAGTTGATAGTTGTATATTATGTATTTCTACAAGGAAAACCTCTTTTCGATTCATGAGGTAACTGTATTATATTTGAAAGAAGGTACGGGAAATGTGAATACAGTTCACACTTTACACCGCCACCATTGGACAAAGAGGTAATGGTTGCCTCTCAAAGAAAATTAATCATTACCGCCCAATCCCCCCACCTAGGTTTCATTCTATCGGAACTCATCAAGGAGGAGTGTGAAACACGCAACACAACTTTACATTGGATAGTAACGAACGATTTTCTTCCAGAGGAAGCCATTAACTCCTTTTCCATTGGCAGCAGTGTAAAGTGCTAACTATTTTCTTCTTTTCATTGTAAAAGCCATATTTATATTTATGTTTCTATACTATCTTTCCTGTACCTTCTTACAAATATATATAGTAAAACGAAGCTATCGACATCTTTTGAAGACCTAATGGTACCTAATAGAACTGGTGATGTGATGATGATGATTTTGATTTTGACAGTCTGAAGACAGAGATATGGGTACATATAGGGCAATCTATTGGGGGTCTGTAATAGGAAAATAGTTTAAGAACCCCTGTTCTATTTTATAGTCAGATTTATTTTTTTACAAAATCCTTCAAACATTTTCTTGATAAAATAACATAACCAACAAACATTTCACTGTCCCTGAATGCCTATATGATGATTTCAAAACAACTAAACAGTAATAATAGCATTCAGTCATCTATTTTCTACAAAAATTCAGCAAGTGTTATTATTTTTTAAAGAACTAAGATCTCTTTTATATGTTGAATCCATACTAATGGATAAATATTTTTTATGGTTTCTATCAAAGTGTTTAGTATTCACAGAATACTCATTTGTTAATTACTTTCAGGTACCAATGCTCTAATTATGACCGACCACAACACATTTCTTGACCGATTTGAAATTTTACCACAATGTCATGTACAATCGTAAATAACACTTTTGTTTCAGAGTCGACTTCTTCTCCCATATTTAGTTCTGACCAAATTTTACGTACAGATGACTAGAAATTATCACATAAGTAGGTGTTTGCAAAGTTTCGAGATTTTTCACTCTAATATAAATCTTGCTAGGAGTCTCAGAATCCCGATCGATCTATGATTCGATGGGAGTTAATTCAAAGTTTGAATCTTAAAGTCAAACTTTTAAATAATTAACTTACTAAGAAGTTTGCATTGAGAATATATTTGACTTGACCATATAAACTTGTAAATTTCATAATATTTGAAATCTCCTCATTATTTAAACATAGAGCTACTTTTAATTTTTTTTTTTAATATAAGAAAAACCTCTTTTCACTTTTTATTTTAATTGTATTATATTTAGAAGCAAGATTAGGAAAGGTGGATAGAAACATATAAAATAAACAAAACAAAATCTCAGTTTTAAAAAAAACATATAAATAGCTTAACACGTTGAACACCCCCATTGTGATCCAGACGCAAGTAAACTTTCTATACGGACCAACAAAAATCTAGGATCGTGAAACTTAATTTGTTTCTAACCTTTCTTACAGCCCAGAGGATCGCATTAATATGGGTGTGACTGTGTTGGCCTACGACTAAGACAACTAATTTTTTTGTCCCGAAGGAAGATACTAATGGGCTGTGGACACCATGAGAATGTCCGGCTTGACTCGATTTTTGACCATAATACAACAAATACTTATTATAACTATTTCTTTCCAATAAATGTCACGGGCCGTGTTGCAAGTTTATTGTGGCCAAAGAGTTGATTTGGTCCAAGGAGCAAATTTTATCATGTTAGCTGGGGTTCAACATGCTAATATTCGATAAAAAATGTTAATAACAAATTATTTGATTTGGATTTGATTCAAAATTGAAAATATTAAACCTTAAAACACAAAATTCCATTGCAAATACAATTATTGTTATTTATCACTGCTCTTTTAGTCTCAATACAACATGTTAACAAAACTTATTAGTCATTAACAAAATAAATAAATAAAGTACAATGAATGTTTATCAACCATGTGCTAACTAACCAGTTTTCAGAATAACAGTAATAACAGAAGAACAGTAATAGAACTATTTAAAATAAGGTTGGGTCAAATCTTGGAAAAAACTATGACCTTAAGAAGAAATATAAATATAATGGTAGGGTAGAGATGTGCGAGAACCATTTTTTCAATTTGTGACGGGAAAGTAAATAAGTATCGAGACATGAGACGAGAAAATGTCTTTTAAAAGTACAAAAATGTAAATTATGTTTAATTAAAATAAATATATATAGTTCATTCAAACCTTTGAGATATAACTCACACACATTTTAAATGCAATTAATAAAATAGAGACAACTAGTTACAATGAACATCATTTATAATTTAATTTTTGTATTGTCAAAGCTTAATATTGAAAACCTATATTTATAACAAAAAATTTCTTAATATAGGCTGTTTTTTTGGGGGGAAATGTGGTGTATTTTTGGGTTATTAAGTTATTATTGGATATAATGAATTCCCGGTTTATTTTTTGTAATTTATTAGAGACATTTACTTTTTTTTTTTAATTTCTCAAAATTTTCGAGATTCATTTTTTAACTTTCGAGACGAGATCGAGATTTTTTTTTCTCTCTCTCAAATTTTCAAGATATTTTTGAGTCTCGCATGTCCCTATATAATATATTCATTATAACAAAGGATGGTCTTTCGAACACCTAAAAATTCTTTGTTTTAAATATTTTAAATAAAATGTTTTTTAGAGCTTTAATAATGCCTATTGGTGGTTTAGAACCAATTATAAAATATAGAATTAATTTAATAACCAGAAACCAGACCATTAATTTAACACTTAACTGAATAAATGTTAGAATAAATGGATTATAAGAAAGAATGTTAACAATGAGTTACAATTTATATTTTGTACTATTCGGTTATATTTATATTTCTTCTTCTGATCATAATTATTCCAAGATTCAGATTCAACTCTAATTATAATATTCATACATTCAGTTAAGTGTTAAATTACTGGTCTAGGACACTGGTTGTTTGTTTCATCCTATAATTACAACCGGTTCTAAACCACCAATTATCAGTATTAAATCTCTAAAACAAATTTCACTTGAAAAAGTTTTTTCTTTCCTATTTGAGTCTTGAATATCATTAATGATTCAAGCCATATGAGGGTCCCATCACTTATTTAAAATCAAATAAACTGCTGTTACAAAGCAATAACATAAAAAAAAAGTATGTAAATACCATAATTTATTAAAGGTTTTTTTAAATATATTATCCACAGAGGTGTAACTAGGGTTGATGGTAACCACTTAAAAAAAAAATCTTCTTTAAAAATTAGGTTGATTTCTTATATTGGGACTTAAACTGGTCACTTGTTATAATACTGACAGCAAAATAATAAACATAAAATACACTTTTATTGTTAAATATACAAATTATATTGTTGCTAATAAATTTGGCACCCAGGAAAAATGCTCCACCGTCCACTATAATACTGGAAAATAAAAAGTTAACTGTATGAGATTAATTCACAGTTTGTAGTAAACTAAAGGATTTTATTTTTCTCTACAAGAACTATTATTTTTAATAATATAATTTTCTAAATTAAACTTTGAAAAGAGGATAGAAGGGCAAACCCTACACAGCTACCCGAAAACTGTCGGCCTCAAAGTTCACAGTTAAAACACGACAAAAAGACAAAATTATGTAATTTTTGGGGTATATCAGTCCCTTTCTCCAGCAGAAGAGAGTAAAACACAGACTGGACTATGGCAGCGTGCCTAGAGGTTGATCATAGTCACTTACATTCTGTTGTTGGCTTCACCCCAAAAATTACATAATTTTGTGTTTTGAATTGTGAACTTTGAGGCCTACAATTTTCTGGTAAGTCTGTGGGCCTTGCCCTTCTATCCTTCTTTCAATGTTTAGTTTAATATAGTTGTTTGACATCATTTTCCCTTTGTTGATATACTTTTTTATAAGTACTTGGATACGCGTGAGTTTGTAAAAAATTCATAATGAACTCAGAATCATATATATAAACACAACTCATAATGAGATCAGAATTACACATATAAACACAACTCATAATGAGATCAGAATCACACATTTAAACACAACTCATGAGATCAGAATCACACATTTAAACACAACTCATAATGAGATCAGAATAACATATATAAACACAACTCATAATGAGATCAGAATCACACATTTAAACACAACTCATAATGAGATCAGGATCATACATATAAACACAACTCATAATGAGACCAGAATAATACATATAAACACAACTCGTATGATAGCTTAGGCCTTTTTCAAGAACTAATTGTAACTGGGGAAAACTGATGTGGTATATCTATTTTAATTCTGTGCCGAATACCTAAATATACCTAATTAACTCATGACTAATCATTTAATTATTTGCACTTAAAATTCTCAAGGAGAGTTATCTTATAGTTTAATCTTGACAACTGGCGAGTATTTTGGGTAGTTAAATAGTTCGCTTCCTTTGAATAAGTGTTTGGATCGTTTGTAGTATCAAAGAATAAAGACAGATAGATTTTTTTTTAGATCATTTAATAAAATACTAGCCGACACCCAGTTCAGTGGCCGAACGTTCTTAGTCATTACTCTCGTGTTAGACTGGCCTGCTGATGTCGGGGAGATTGGGGTTCGAATCCCGGCCAGATCTACAGAGGGTGGTTTTTTTCATAAATGGTTTCCCTCTCTCATTCCTATTCCGTTAGAGTAATTATGGTATATTCATATAACCTGAAAAGGTAGTAAGACAAGGTGATAAAACACTTTGCAGCCTTAATGTGTGTTTAGTTAAATAACCAGTCATAGATTAACAAGGAAGAAAGCAACACTACACAATCAAGTATATGTGAAAGACGAAGCTTGGGAGGTGAATGATAGTTATGGGTACAGACTGGAAATTAACCCGGGACCTTTTAGACAAAAATCCGGGTCCATTTCCTGTGTCATTGGCTTAAGCCAAAGGTTCTGGGTTTGATTCTCGCGTCCAGGTGTCATTTTTCAATTTATTAGAATATATTAGTAAGCATAAAACATGAATTTAAGATTTTTAAAAAAAATTTCCATTACCGTTTCCCGTCTGTGGCCCGGGTCAGTTTTTTTATTCAAGCCGTATATTTTCCACTATCAGTTTGCTAGGCCTGTCATAGCTTCGTATGTCTTATAATATAACGTAAGACTAGGAAAGACACAACACCCAGTCCCCCAGCCATTAATTTATCACTGTGAAAGGGTAAACTCACATTTCGCCAACAATAAATTTTTCAGCCATACCGGGAATTGAGCCCAGGATCATTAGTTCAGTAGACAGACATGCTTTCGACTCAGCTAAGGTGTTAGATAGACTATAAAATATTGTGATCAATTTTATGATAGCTCCTAGTGACATAACCTCACAAGTCCATCATTAAATCTGCCTTATTAACGTGGAGATTACCAAAAAGTTACACAATTTATTTTATTTTCAATATCTTTCCGTTATTTAGCTTATCAATAGTACTTTGTTTGCACAGTGCATCTATTTATGGTACACTTCCATCTTTGAACTAAAAACCATTCAAACACTTCTCTGGATAATATTAACCTAAATCCTTTCATCAGAGTAAAATATTTTTCTTGATTATGTTATTTTAGTAGTTTACTTTATTACAAATAGAAGTTTAAGCAAAGTTTTGATTTTTATCTAATTTGAGCACTGGGTTCATTTTACATTTCATGTATCAATATGATTTATTAACTAATATATACATATATATTACACCAAGATGGCTACATCTAGGAGTAGTTGCTTGAAATAAAAATAAGTACTATTTACACACACAAAAAATAAAAACTTCAATCAATTTTTTTCTTTAGAACATTTAGAGATAGGTATTTATAAATCCCCTCCAACTACAAACAACTTGATATAATTATTTCAATGTCAATATAAGAAATTCATCCTTCATTTGATTTTAAGTCAGTTGAAGTTTATATTACCATTCACTATTTTCACTTAGTTCTGAAAAACCATTCAAAAAAAAAAGCTTAGCAAACATTTTAATCTATTAACTTCCGTATCAAAAAATTATGTAGCTTTCCATTTAACAATACAACACTTCTGAAATAGTTTTTATATTGTATATATATTTTAACATGAACAACTACATAACACTTTTTATCTCGAATTTTATGAAAACTGTGTGGTTGCCTTGTAAAATAAAGTAATGTAGGCGATATAAAAGGAAAACAATCTGAAAGAACGCTTGTAGTCTGAATTTCATAGGAAGCCCATTATTTGACAAGGGGAAACATGTGCCGCCAAAATAAATTTCTGTCTTCTACCCTAGAGAATCGACTTCGGGAGGTTTTGGGGTGAGGTGCTCGTCTCCTGGATCCGATGTAAATGAGCGACATCAATCTGTGCCACAATTACTTTCTGAAGGGGAAGTAAAGCCTCTAATCCTATGTCGATGGCGGCAGGGAAAATAACTTTGCCGTTAAAATTGGTAGGCTTTTTTGCGCTCGCTCATATTCAGTGTGGAAGACAAGGGAACTACCACACTGAACTTCTCTAGTACATGAGATTTATACCAGATGGTGTAGGCAACATAAGGACTCAGTGCACGCCCAACACCAGATGGTGCAGGCAACATAAGGACTCAGCGCACGCCCAACATCAAATGGATATAACTCATATCAAACCAACCTTCGAGTTGTTTACTTAAGGAAAATAAGACCCTAAAGTGAAGAAATGATAGATATGTTGTAATTTGATAAAAAACAAAAACAAACATAATACCTGATATTTTCTCTTAATTTCTTTTTACTCCAATGTTATGTTGAATATTCCTCTACTAAATTAGTAAATAAAATAAAACATTTCTAAAATGCCAGATTTTAGTGACATTCAATTAATGTTGGTCGAAAGTGGGCTTCTTATAAAAATAATGTTTTAATTAAGTGTGTATGAAACTTTGATAGTATTAATATTGATTAGAATTATATTATTATTAAATTCAATAACTAGAATCAAACCAAACTATAAAAAAAAATCAATATGGTTTTAGGCTGTTGCAAGTTACACAATATGTTAATTAATATATTTTTAAAAACAATTATTGTGAGGTAAAGTAAATAATTATTAATTCTTACCATATTGACAAGATAATGCCTTTATAAAACCCTTGCACAGACACCCTCGGATAATATATAACAAATGTATTAGCTTTGATGACTAAAGATATGAGCCAGAGCAAAATGCCCTTTCAATTTTGTTTGAAAAGGTATTTTCACATACTTTCCAGGATTCTTTTACATGACACAACCGACGGCTTTACTTCCCATCCGAAGGAAGTTGTGCTACGAATTTTCTCCGTTAAAAAAAAGTGTCCGTCAACTTCAGCCGAGTTTGAACCCAGAAACATTGTGTCCTGAGGCGAGCACTTTACCCTAAGACCATCGGGAGGTTGACCCTATTTAACTGGGATATGATTTAATAACTATTTGAAATTCGATTCAAACTAAAAAAAAACTTGCTTCGCTGATGTCTAATGTTTAGGTTAGGCCAACAGAAAAAAACCAAAATTGTTTTCTATCGAGGTCTAACCTAAGTATCCTTTCAGATTAGTTTCCTCCTTATCACATAGATTACATATTTTACAGCGTCTCAACAAGGTTTTAATATATTTATAGGTCACTAGGCAATTCAACGTTTTCACAATCACGTTCATATTAAAGAGACGCCTGCACCTAAAGACGTCTCTAACACATTTTCAGTCCATTTGACACATTTTAACTATACTTGCGGATAACTTTAATTTGTCAATAAATATTCTGAATTACCTTTGTATCAATTTCACTAAAATTGTCAAAAGAGTTGTTGACAGTCAATTTGTTATGAAACATAATACAAGGGGTATAAACTATAAATATAAATATTCAAATTAGAGTTTTCCATAGTAATTTATATACATATTAACAAAAATTAGATATGAGACACTCAAATCCAATGGGATTTAAGAGATTGGAGATTCATTAGAATCTTAAAAAAAAGTATCTTGAATACAATTATAAAGATCTTGACTCCATTTATCAATTTTATGCAATTATTAAAAGGAATCCTCTCTCTCTCTCTAAATATATATAGGATTTTTTTTTAGCACCACGTCTTACCACCCATTCAGGTTGTACGCTTAGGTACTAATTATGCCAATGGTTTTAGGGATTAGGAAAGTTTTACTTAGAACAGCGATTCCCAATCTTTTTTCGCTTGCGTACCCCTTGGTGGCCCATTTACATAAATTGTATCCTTAACAACTGTTTAATTATTACCGTAGTAGTTATTTCTGATTTATTTGTTTCAACTGAAAATAAATGGCTAATAATGAGGTTAAATACAATATAATAATATTGTGAATAAAGAGTGCATGTATAATATTTTTATATTCAAAAAGCAAAAGTTACAATATAAATTAACTAACACATTTACTTTAATTATTGATTTATTAATAATTATAAAACCTATTTTATGTTTGAAAAGAAATTAATTTTCTCACGGTAAAATATAGAAGAAAACCCACACCACCCTTCGTCATATTGTTGAGTTAATTTAATAACTTTTGACTGATCTTTTGTTTGATACTACTGGCATATTTAACTCTTTCCACCATTAGGCAAACCTTTTCACGCACCCCCTAAATGTCCTGGCATGTACCCTTGGGGGTACGTGTACCCCACGTTGGGAACCGCTGACTTTGAAGAAGGGTGCTCGCATTTGCATGGCAGGAGAGTGGGGAAAACCTTTTTAGAAAAAAAAAAACCTCAGTATACATGGCTGAGACTCTAACCATTATCTCCCCATCACCAGCAGTCTAGTCTATTGTGAGAGTAGCACGTTAGGCCTTGCGACCACTGAGACAGGTGACTAGCGTAGTTAGAAGAGCGATAAAATAAAGAAAATAGTAATGATATAATTCATTTACTAAAAAAAAAAAGATTTCTTTGTCGTTTATAACGATACGCATGACAAACAAAATGACATTTGTCAATGTCACCAAGACTTAAACATTTGAAAATTTGGAGTTTGATATGAGATTCAAAAGAAAATTTAAGATTCAGACTTTAAGGAATGTATTCAACACCTTACCTCAGTCGATAGCGTGTCTGTCTACCGAAATTAAGAGTTTCTGGGTTCGATTCCGGGCATGGTCAAAAAATTTATCAATGGTGGATTTGTGGTTTTAGCCTTTTACACTGATAAATTTACGGCTGGGGACTGAATGATGTGTCTGTTCTAGTCTTAAGTTAGATTATAAGGCATACGACAGGCTTAGCGAGTCGGTAGTGGGAAATATATGGCTTGGATAAAAGAATTGACCATAGGCCGGAAACAGTAATGCATAAATGGATGTAAAGTAAAAGAAATATTTGGTTATAACTGAAAGAAGGTGTGGGAAAGAAGGAAAAGTTTTTGAACAAAGGTGACACTATCAAAACAAACTGAATTTCCGGTGATAAGGTTGTCGGCGGATTGATTTCTGACCGGTTGTACTAAGGGTGGTACACTCTTTGGTTTCCTTCTTTCCTTTCATGCAAATTTGAGTACATTTATTTTAAATTCTTCCCTCCTCATCCTTACCCCATTAGTGTAAATAATATGCGAATAGACTGTATGACTTTAAAGACGCGGTGCCAAAACAAAGAGTATATACTTTTAAACTCAAAATGTGACGCCCTTACATCTCAAAATAAGTACACACGACGTCTCGCGGAAGTATTAAGTCTTCTTATGATGCCAGAGTAGACACCAGCCAGGCTAGGAAGGCGGATCTCCACATAGAAGGATTGCTTTCTTCGGAGGAGGCGCTTACTGCAGGCCCCGAAGTAGGCCCCGACACTCGCGTGTTGGCATACACCACAAGAGAACGCCACCGGATGGCGTAGTCTGGTAGCAACCTCGTCATCGCGCGCAACCTGAAACATGTCGAAATCTTTAATGAATGATCCATGCGACAAACAAGATTAATAGCAACTTGGCTCTTTTTTTTTTGTGGTGCACCTTATTATCTGTTCCAGTCATACGCTTTTGTATTAATTAATTTAATGGTTTTATGAATTGGTAAGGCTATATTTATAGGAAATTTACTAGCATTTGTGCGGAGAAAGAGAAAAACCATTTTGTAAAAAAACCACCCTCACCTAGATAGCACTGTGTTAGTAGCATTGGCGCACTAAACTTAAAGTTCCAGATCCAATTAACGTGCTATTTTTCAATTTAATAAATATATTTAAATGTGGCTATAATTGGGATGAGCAGCTAACAGAAAGTGTTCAAGTAAAAGGAGAAGAATGGAAGAAATTAAAGGATGAAGAGTGATGGAAGGATAGAGGAAGATGATGATGATGATGATGATGATGATGAGATGCAGCAATTTATATATAAAAAAAATTAACATTTTTATTCTATATTATATTTCCTTTTATGCTCATAATTTTTTCCCCCAAAACTTACGAATCATAAAATAGTTGATTAAACTCCATCACTGGTAATAACTCTGTGTCGACTCACCGCAGCAGCACCGTGTTGAGTTTCCAAGGCAGGGAGTAGCTTTTGCTCCTGTCCCGAGGGCAGAACGTGTGCAGCGACTCTCCCGTCTTGTCGGCCCGGGTCGATTCGTAGCGGTGGACGCTCACGTTCCACGCCGTGCAAGGACCTGCGCGCATTGATACGTTTTTATTTAAGGATGTATCAACGTGAGGATGTGTTTCAATATATGTTTAATTATATTTGTAAGAAGGTACGGAAATTGTGAATAGTGTGGTTTAAAAAAAAAAGTTCACACTTTAGATTGCTGCCACTGGCTGCCTCTCGAAGAAAATCAATCGTTACCACCCAATCCATTGACCTAGGTTTAATTATATCAGAATTCATCAGGAGGGAGTGTGAAATGCTCAACGCAACTTCCTAAACGAGGAAACCAATAAACACAAAAGGCAGAACGCTTAACAATCTTTAGCTGGTTACATTTAAATTTTCCACCTTCCTATATTCATTATAATCATTTATAAAGTAAATATTAAGATAAGACTTCTATAAGATTTGCAACTCCACCCTAAACACGTCATAAAAACAAATAGGGTCAAGACCTCTCCAGTTTAAAAACCTACGTGCTACAAGGTAGATTTTGGAAGCAAGTTAGTTTGAAGTGAGGAGGGAATTATGTCAAAAGATTGTCCCACGCCCACTCAGAACTAAGAATAGTCAGCCTGTGGCCGCACCTTGATGAGGGGTGAGGGGATATTATGCCTGGTTTACAGAAATTACACGGGACAGAGCTCCTGCATTGATATAGTATGTATGTGTGTGTGTGTGTGTGTGTGTGTGTGTGTGTGTGTGTGTGTGTGTGTGTGTGTGTGTGTGTGTGTGTGTGTGTGTGTGTGTGTGTGT